>QRDG01002144.1:500813-729464 GCA_012064385.1 Puccinellia tenuiflora | reverse complement strand
TTATCCAAAACTCCTCCTCTTTCCCGACCACGACTCATCATGGTCACTTTGTACCGACAACTCATACCACTCCATTTGGTATAGTTGGGTAACATTATTTCCTTATTTTTCCAATCTTGCACATTTTATCAAAAACTTTTGCACATGGTCTAGTAGGGCCTCCCAACTGTCCCTATCCGAGGACTCGGCTATTCGAATAGTTTTACCCTCTGCAGAGGTAGCACGCTTTTCCCACACCCATCCGGTGGCTCATCGTGTCTGCCACGTCCCGCCATACAAGGTGTATGCGAAGTTGAGCCACCGACCATAGCCTGTCCTTTGCTCATGCTAGTATAGGACCCCTGCCCGTACGAATTCACCATTCCTTCAACACCACTAGTACAGGATCCTCCGTCGAGGAACCTAGATGTAGGACTCGTAGTTTTGCCCGGCGAGCACGAAGCCTTCAATCCCTCAATCCCTCAGATTGCCGGGACCCAGGTCAGGGGGTAGGTCGCCATGACATCCCCTCATGCATAACGGAGTCGTCTCCGTTGAGAGGTATCCAGTACTAACAAGCAAACTATATGACTACGCCCGTTCCCATATTTGGGTAGATGTGGTCGCACAGATTATCGGCTGGTCGACGTAAGTACTAGGACACAATGTGCATTTTCCCTAAACAACACCATTATCACTTCTCCACTTCGCACCGACAATCGGCATTTTCTCATCAACTAGGTACTTTAAAAAGGAGTTTGGAATAAATCATATTTTCCCATCCTATAGTCTTAAGTATCTACTCTACATTCTACATAGGGTGAAAAGCAGTTTTCATATCCTTGTGAAAAGGCTTTTTCAGAATCAATACCACTACTTTAGGAACTTGCATGTGATTAAATTAGAGGTATGTAAATGCAAGCTCAGCGAAGTAGCTTGCCTTGCTCAACAAAGTGCTCGGGTTCCGGCTGCTCGAAGTAATCTCCTTCCTCGTAGTCTCCGGCAACGTTCTCGTCTAATTGATAAACAAACAATACAAGCAAACAATCACTAAACTAAACAAGCAAACATCACATCACAATCATCATAACATCACAATTAGCTACTGAACACACAAGATAACACAATTTGGTTTCAAATTGATTTTAATTAACAATTATGTATTTGCATCACAATTAGGGCAGAAAACTAGGGTTTCATATTTAATTGCATAACTTGAGTTCTATTGGTCACAAAAATATGATTAAAATTCTGCAGATAGCCACTGATTTATAGGAAACAACCCAATTGGATTTAATTCAATTTGAGTTACTAAACTCCCTGTATAAATGTTTTAATCCAGAATGTTGGTTTTCTTGTTTTGCTACAACTCAAGTTAATGGTATGCAAAATTAAATCCTTTTAGGGGTAACTAGCATTGCTTAAAGGTGAACTAACAAAATTGGTTTTGACCTCATTTGGATTAGTAGAGTATCAAGAAACAAACAAGTTTAGGTTTTATACCTTCTGTGGCATTTTGATTATCATAATTTATTTATTAACCTAAATGGGGTGAAACCACTTTAGTGAGTTAGATAATTTCATAAGCTTTCCAGAACATTTTTATTTGCTATTTTAGATTCCTAGATCTCAAGATATTCCTTTTCAAAGTTCTAATCAAATTTCTGACAGAGAAATTTACCTATTTTAAGTTTATCAATTAGCACATTTGGCATTTTCATTTTAAATCAGGGAATTACCCCTACATGATCATGGCTTGCATCTCTGTGAATATTCATGTTGTTCTAGCTACAAGATTTTAGTTTACTATTTTAGGCCTCTGGTTCAATAGCAATTTGCATGGGAAGTGGGCTATCTTACTATCTTTTCCATTTAAATCTTTTACACAGATTTTATTTTGGGATTACCAAGTCTTGATCAAAGCAGTACACTAATCATACTAACATGTCATGCCAAGAATTACTCCTAAATAAAATTAGGTGAATTAAGATCAACAGCTAAAAAAGAAATAAATATCTGTTTCAGAAACTTTTCTGAAACAGATAGGACATAGCTACTTTGTCCATCTATTCGAGGATGCTAGACTAATCATTTTGGACATACAAGACTTGCAGATGAATCTATGAATTGAGCTCTTTCCAACCATATCAAATTCATAATTTTAGTGTAGTATATTTCTCACAATTTAATTGCAAAATGGGCTAATCTCTACTGTTATTTCCAGACTTAGTTTTCAGAAACTAATCGAACCGGTACGCTGCCGTTGGATCTAGATCCAACGGCCCACGTTCAAATCAACGGTGGCGACCAAAAACTGGCGGCGCCACCACGCCGGCGGCACGGGGGTGGATGATTGGCTCACCTAGGGGGCTCGGGTGGAGGGCGGCGAGGGTGCAGATCGACGGCGGAGGCTCGGGAACGGCTACGGGCGGAGTTGCGGGTCCTGGGGTGCACGGGTCCGTCGGCGGCGAGCAGCTCCTCCTCCGCGGACACGGGATGTCGACGGCGAGCTCCCGGCAGCGTCCCTGTGCAAATTACGGCGAGGGAGTGAGCGTGAGGTGGCGGTGGTGTGGTGCGGGCGAATTTGTGCTCGGGGCGGCTCGGTTAAATAGCCGAGCTCCGGCGCACGGTGGACTCGGTGCTGGGCGGTGCAGCGGCCACACGGGCTCGCCGTAGGGTTGGCGCGGGGTGGCTACGGTGTCGGGCGACTGAGGGGCACGGCTGTGGCGTGGAGGTGAGCTGGCGTCGTGGTTGTGGGGGACGGCCGCGGCGTGCTCTGAGCTAGCGCGGGCGGCGCACGGGCACGCACGGGTGTCGCGTCTCCGGCGGAATTGGGTCCTTGCTGGGCATGGTGCGGGCGGCGAGAGGGGGCAGACGTGGTGTAGGGTGCGGCGTCGGGGTAGCTAGGGCTACAGGGGGTCTCCTCCCGGCACGGCAGGGCGGCATGGCGACAGTGGCCGTGCTCCCTGGCGATGGCGACGATCAATACGACGGCTAGGGTACTTCCCGCGTGCAATTGAGGTACTGGGCAGGTTCGTGGGATGGGGAGAGATGGTGTGGTGTAAGGAATTGAAGAACAAACGACCAAATCCATGGATTTGATCCTCAGTTCTTCGGTTATGGGGAAGAACAGGGTGGTGCATGCCACCTGTTCGACCAAATGCCTCAACAAAATTTAATTTCGAATTTTTGAAAATGGTTTCCACCACTGGTTCCATACATATTAATAATGATTTGTGGTTCTATGATGGTATTTTTTTTGATAGGTGCATCATAGCACATTTTGTGGTTAAGATGAATAAAGGGAGAAATAGAATTTTATATTTTGGAATTTTGAAAATATATTTTGAAGAGGGAAAAGTTATTAGAGCTAAGTGGGAGTGAGCACTATGTCACCCCACTGGTTTTTGATTTAAAAGAAAATATTTATTTCTCATTTAGAGAAAGTTGTGTGGCACTTGTCCCATTATTTCATGTGGGGGGTTGCTTTCACTTCTTTCTTTTTAGTCACACCTTTGCTTAGCAATCACACACATCAAGCAACAAATGCAAGCAAACACACATAAGATAATAAAAATTTGTTGGCCCACATTTTTGGAATTAATAATACTCATATTAATTCTGGGATGTTACATTGGGTCATATCGGCAAGCCATTCCGCCCGGAGTGTCACTGGAGCATCTTCACAAGCCATCAATCAAGCCTTCACCCGAGTCAGAATCGATATTCATCCCAGGTAATCCGGAGCTCGGTGTCATCCCGATGGAATGTAGATGTCGGAAGCAAGTTGCAGGACTCGGGACTGCTACGCAGGACCCGGGACTTCCATGGATGTCGATTACATTCAGCAAGACTCGGCGACTACGCTGGAGAATTGGAAAGCTGCTTGGCGGAACTCGGGAACTCCTTGGGAGGACTCGGGGACTTGTCAGCCTATGTCGGGCGCGGTGATGTCGGTTGATGCAATGGAAATTGACGAGCCTATACCCGGCACTCGCCCTGTCCCGACATGGGCCCAACCCATCATGACATTCATGTTGGATGGTACTCTGCCGAGTGATGAGGTCTCGGCCAGACAAATCCAAAGGCGATCCAAATCCTTCACAATCATCAATCATGAGCTGTACAAGAGAAGTGTGACCACCGTGCTTCAGCGCTGTGTCGAACCAGAAGAGGGAGAAAGAATCCTTCGAGATATTCACCAGGGAGAGTGCGGTCATCACGCTTCTTCCCGAGCTATAGTGGCTAAAGCATTCCGATATGGATTCTACTGGCCCAGTGCATTGCAGCAGGCAGAGGATATTGTCCAGGAAATGTGAAGGATGTCAAAGGTTTGCTCACAAGATTCATATGCCGGCATCAGCTCTCAAAACCATTCCCATCACTTGGCCATTTGCTGTGTGGTGTCTGGATATGGTGGGACCATTTAAACCAGCCCGAGGTAACATGACTCACATCCTGGTGATGGTGGACAAGTTCACCAAGTGGATCGAGGTGAAGCCAATCAGAAAGTGCGATGGCCGCACAGCCGTGTCATTCCTAAAGGATATTATCCTAAGGTATGGGCACCCGCACAGCATTATTACGGATAATGGCACAAATTTCGCCGAGGGAGCCTTTGCTCGGTTTTGCCAGGAAAAGAGAATCCGGCTAGACCTGGCCTCGGTTGCACATCCGCAGTCCAATGGACAGGTGGAAAGATCGAATGCATTAATCTTATCCGGCATCAAACCTCGGTTGATTGAGCCACTGTTGCGTGCTCCGGGTTGTTGGCTGGATGAGATCCCAGTCAGTGCTGTGGAGTCTAAGGACCACGCCGAATCGCTCCACTGGCTACACGCCATTCTTCCTGGTTTATGGAGCAGAGGCAGTTCTGCCGACCGACATAGAGCATGACTCGCCAAGAGTCGCATTATATACCGAGTCTGAGGCAAGGGAAGCCCGAGAAAATGATGTCGATCTGCTCGAGGAAGCAAGAGAATTGGCATTGTCCAAATCAGCAATATATCAGCAGAATCTCCGACGCTATCATAGCCGGAAAGTAAATCCTCGCAAGTTTCGAGAAGGAGACTTGGTGCTTAGGCTGGTACAGCGCACCGCCGGAATGCACAAGCTCTCACCTCCTTGGGAAGGGCCGTTTATTGTGAGCAAAGCTTTGAACAACGATGCATATTATCTTATTGATGCCCAGGCACAGGTGAAGAACCGAATGGATAGATCCGGAGAGGAGACCAAGCGGCCTTGGAATATAGCTCTTCTTCGCCCTTTTTACTCTTAAGGACTCACTGTATGTATCTCGAAACTTTGAAATGAAATGTCGGCACCCCGAAATGAAACTCGGGGACTGCCTCGCTATGAATCTTGTGTTGTATGCTTGTCTATTTTTGTTTCCTTTATGTCGGGTGGCTCCAAAAATTGTGCTTCCATGTTTGCAAGTATTGTATGCTATGTTTTTGTAATTTTGTGACCCGAATGCCAAGAAACCCATTAGAGGTAGGCAAGGGCAGAGATTGCAAGGGATAGTAAACAAGAAAACAGACTCGGGGACTCGGTCCAGGAGCGATTCGGTTTTCTTTCTGTTTTATGTCGGATGGCTCTAGACCATGTTTCAAAGTTTTGAGTATTGTATGCTATGTTTTTGTGATTTTGTGACCCGAATGCCAAGAAACCCATTGAAGGTAGGCAAGGGCAGAGATTGCAAGAGATGGTAAATAAGAAAACAAACTCGGGGACTCGGCCCAAGTGCGATTCGGCACGAGTTGTTTCGTTCCTAATTTTTATGTCGGATGATTATGAGCTTTGACTCAAAGTTCATTAGTATTGTATGCCGTATGTCGGTAATCTTGTGACTCGACTGTCAAGAAACCCAAAAGAGGTAGACAAGAGCAGAGGTTGCTAAGTATGGTAAACAAGAAAACGAGCTCGGGGACTCGGTTCAGAATGATTCGGCATACTAAATAAACCATGCTAAAATTGTGCAAAGTAAAAGAACCAAGTACCAAGCATAAAAAAGCTAGAGGTTTATATTACATTTGCACCCGGCATTCCGGGGATTTGATGATTTGAGTTTTTCTCTAAGTCTAGGCAGCAGGATCCTAGATACTCGGAGCAGAGGCGGCGGCATCGGTCTTGGCCGGTTCCGAGGTCGAAGCCTCGGTGCTATCCTTGGTCGCAGCGGCTGAAGTGATGCCTGTGGCTGTGTCGGGAGGAGTATCGGCTTGGATTTCTTCATCGACGGGCTCTTCGTTTTCTTCTTCGTCCTCGCCGTCGGTCTCCAATTCTTCCGAGTGAGGAACCCGATCACCCGGGACAAAGCTGTGTACCGGGGCATATTGGATGAGCGAGTGAGCCAACTCTTGGCGGCGCTGGATGTGTTCCGGGTCAGAGAGCCACCTGGACCCGTCCCGCACTGTCTTCAGCATTTCAAGGTCGAGCTCCTCGTACCAAGATAGCACATAACTTAATGCCTCATCCGCTCCGACTCGGGCGGCGGATGATCGCCAATCATCGAGCCTTTCCTCGGAGGCCAACAGGCATTTGGCCAGTTCATCCACAACCAAAGGGGCCTCACACCCGGGCCAGAGGACGTTGTAAGCTCGGATTGCAGCGGTGAGGAGATTCATCCCGATTGCCCTCATCGGTACCAAGCGTGCCTTCAGAGCCACCAAGTGGGCATCCATATCCCACTCGGACGAGATTGGGCCACCTAGGATTTTCTCGAATCGGTGCTCTGCAGCGCTCTTATCCGCGGCAGCCTTGGTGTGGGGGAAGCGTTCTGAATAGGGAATGGCTAACGCCAAAGTAAGTTATATAAAGATAGAAGTAAGAGATGGAATAAAGGCAGAAGGGGAAAGGGCTTACTGTCCATCTCGGAATTGATCTTGGAGATGTCCACCAGCCATTGTGCGATCTTGGCCTTCAGAGTTTGGAGCTCGCTCTCGGCCGAGGTAGCCTCTGATTTGGATTCTGCAAGAGATTCCTTCAGTTTCCGAGTCTCCTCTTCTCGGAGCCGCTTCTCTGTGGCGGCGGTTTTTTCCGACTCGGCGGCTCGACTCCGAGTTTGCTCCAACTCGGCTTTCAGCCGGGATACTTCCTCCTGTTCTTTCTTTAGCTCGGCCTGGTGTGTCAGCTCGCGCTCCTGATGTGCGGCTGTGCCAAGGTAGCAGATATCAGAATGAGAAAATTGATGCAAGTACAAGTTGAAAGGCGAAATATGGCTTACACTCGATTTCCGAGATCCGTTTCTCCAAGCCTTCAGCCTTGAGCGCCGAGTCCGATACCTGGTCCAACTTGGCCCGGAGCAGTTTGAACTTGTCAGAAAGCGCTTTATGCTCCAGCAGCAGCTTGCGGTGCAGTTGTGTGCGCCTGGTCATGCAAGCCTGGAAAGAAGAAATGTTAAAATGGTTGATAAAGATTCAGGCCGAGTTACCCTCACTCAACCGAGTCAGATTTACTCGGCCAAGCTCAGTCACTCGACCCGAATCTCGGGGACTGGGGATGGATGATATCTATATTAAAGAAATTAACCGAGTTATCTTTACTCGGCGCGACTTACCGCAGCTCCTTGGTAGGCTGCGAGAAGGGCAGTTTTTGCTGCGGCCATCTTCTGGGCCACCAGACTCGGCCCTGCCGGATGTTCTGAAATGATCTGGCCTGCTGGTGACTTCGAGCTCACTTCGCTCAAGTCGGCGGCGTTCCAATCCATATGATAATGCTCGAGGGAGCCCAAGCTTTTTCCGCTAAGTGTTTGCAGTGGCGCAAACCCCCAGCTGGTGGTCTGGATGCTGCCGGATGTCGCCGCTCCTATGCTTGGTGGCACAATCAACTGCCGTTCCGGATTGGCCGACACCGTAGTCACTGGTGCCTTTCCAGTTGTTACCCCAGTTGCGGGAACTGGGGCCTTGGATGTCTGTGGCTGCGTTTGCGGCTGTGCCGGTGGCGGTGTTGGTCTTGCTGTTGAGGTTGATCTGGATTTGGATGGCGATGGCTGCGGCTTGTGCTTTGGCTGTTGCTGCGCTGGTGGAGCTTGTTTTTGCTTCTGCTTCGGCTGCGGGGGTGGCTGAACTTGCTGCTGCTGCGGTTGTGGTTGCTGCGGCGGAGTCGGCTGCTCTTGCTGCTGCTGCCGGCTCGGTGGCGCCGAGTCTTGCTGGACCTCGGTCTGCTCCACCTCGGGGGCCGAAGAGCTGGCCCCGAGATAAATTACTCGGTCTGGCGCTGCGGTTGCGGCCTCGACCGAGTCTTCAGTTCCGGCTCCGGATCCGGGAGCCGAGATGTCCGCGACCGGACTCATTCTTGTTGGACTCGGAACCCGAGTGTCGTCGGGCCGAGGTGGCGTCGGTGTTCTTGCAGGAGCCCGGTCGGTGGACCCGGTAGTGGGGGCTTTCGCCTTCAGAGGAGCCGCGCTGAAAAGTCAAAACAGCAAAATATGTTGGCAAAAGGAGAAATACAGAAAGAGCAAGTTTAATCAAATGCATAAAGTATATGTCGGCAAGAGGGGATCTTACCCCTTAGTGACAGGGCGCTGGCGTTTCGCCGCTGTCTTGGTCCTCTGTTTCTTTTTGGCGGGACCAGAGGGGCCGGAAGTTCCTGGCATCTGCTGAGGCGGCTGTTCCCGCTGGGCGCTTCCGAGCTGCGCCCTTGGGCCCTGTGGCGAGGGGTGCCACCTCGAGAACCTCGTCCGAGTCAGCTGAGGGCGGGGACATCGGATATGAGTATGAAACTGGGGAGAGGATCATACACCTCTAAAACCTGACAATCGTCGTCTTCATACTCAGACCAATTTCGGATGGAGGAAGCGCGAGTCTTACCCATGGCAGAGAGTAAGCTGGCGTCCGGGATGGGCACGTTGTCCTCGTCGTCCGGGTCTTCCGAGTCGGCCTCGACCCGGTCTTTACCCCAGTTGGCAGAGGGGTTTTCTCCGTCCTCCGTCAGATTGCCGACCGAATCTCTGCGTAATGGAAACGGAGAATGATTAATATCAAGTACAAAGTTGTAACGACATAAGAGTTATGTCGATGAAAATGTTATGTCGGCAGAGGTGCTTACATTCGGTGGAAGGTTGTTCCGGCTGTGGGGTTCTTTGCCCCATTCCCATGTCTCCGGCATCTTGGTTCGGGCTATGGCTTTGATGCGCCGCCGAATCTGGGCATTATCCAGCTCGACGGTGCTGACTCGGGTCGGGTCCAGCGGGCCACTCATGTGACAGATCTTGTGGACTCGGCGCTGGAGGGGCAAGACCCGGCGGCTGATGATCGAATGTCGCAAGTAGGTCGTCGGCAGTTATTCCTTCGTCTCGGAGCTGCTCGACGACCTGGTGGATGTGGTTGACCACCAAGTCCGTATCCGTTGGGTTGTACCCCCAGTTGAGTTGCGCGGTTGGTGGGCCGATGGCGAAACTCGGCAAGTTGATCATGTCCACCTCGGTGGAGTTCTTCACGTAGAAGAAGGAGCGCTGCCATTTCCGGCATGACTCGAGTCCTTAGATCCGGGGGAAGATGGAGCCGCGCCGAGGTACGATAGTGGCGGCTCTGCATTGCGTCATCTCACGGGCCGCATCCGGGTTGGCAGGATTCGGAATGACCTGCTTCTGGAAGTGAAAGTACTTGGACCACGCTTCAACGGTGGGCCAGAGGCCGAGATAACCCTCCATGAAGGAGGCATAGGCAGAGAGTGTGGTGAAGGCGTTCGCCGGGAGTTGATGAGGTTGGAGCCCAAACTTGTTGAGGAAGCTGCGGAAGAAGTCGCTGGCGGGTAAACCGAATCCCCGCTCAAAGTGCTCGACGAAGACAACATATTCCCCTTCTCGCAGATCCGGCGATGTCTCTGGACCCGGGAGCCGACACTCCACCTCGGCTGGGATCCGCCGAGTCCGGATCAGCCAGTCTATGTCGGCTCTGCCGACATAGGAGCCTTCCCAGCTGGCCTGGGTGGTTTCCTCGGTTACTCCTTCTTCTACCTCTACCACTTCGAGGCTGGGGTTGTTCGACATGTCGGAGGAAGGTTGCAGAGATCTATAAAAGGAGTTACCGGGGAGGAGATCAAAACCATTGCAATGAAAAAGAAAGAAAAAGCAAAACGAGAAACAAAGGGGGAAGATTATGAATGCATGCATCTAATCTAGATGCAGAAGAGGTAGTGCACAAGAAGAAGGAAGAGGGAAAAGTACTACGGCGGCTAGCCCGCCAGCGGTAAAACTGCATCTGGAACCGCAAATTCACCGGCGGCGCTGGATGCGTCGTCGCGGTGAAGAACTCGAACAACAACAGAGAGCATCTAACGATTCAAGATGTTAATGCACAGGAAGAAAGAGAGAGGAGGAGGAGATCTTATCGTGGTGTTGCGGCGTACGGCGGCGGCGCTGTGCGTCGGTGGCGTTTGTGCGCGGGAGCGTACGGCGGTGGGCTGCGCGCGGTGGCGGGCGGCGCTGCGTGTGCTCTGCGCGCTGGTGAAGAAGACGAGGGCAAGAGAGAAGAATGGTGCGGAGGGGAGGACAGGTGCCCCCTCCCTACTATTTATGGGCGGCCGGAGGAGATCGTGGGTGCGGGATTTGCTGCGCACGATCTCGTAACCGACGGGGAGTTACAGCCCCACGATCTCCGCCACGATCGCCTCTGTGGCTTAACTGCCGCACGATCGGCCACACGGTGGGCCACAGAGAGCCAACGGCTCTGACGCCGTACACCTGATCGGGCAGGACCCGAGGAGACGCGAGCGGTGCGGTCAAGACTGCACTTGATTGCTTGCGTGCGCACAGCCTCCGAGGTGACCGGCGTGACGCAAGTGGCGTGCGTGCCAGTGGCACGTCCATCCGGGCGCAAGAGTCGAGGCGTTGGGCAGAGATACTCTGCCACGTGGAGGAACCAATGACTCGGAGGAGTTGTGGGTTCTGCCGGTGAGTCGGAACGATCCGACACTAAGGTGAATATCACAGTGGGAAGCAAAGCCGCTTGCCGACGTAAAAATCGTTTACCGGCGTATGTTATGTCGGTGATCACTTAAGAATGCTGGTTTTTCGGGTAAACCTGCCGTGGCCCTCCATCCGAGGCTGCAGGACCGCGCCAGCTTCGGGGACTAATGTCGGGGGGAAGCCCCCGAGTGGGGTCAACATGGTGAAATAGGCAAAGACTCGGAGTTGACCGAGTCAATGGAAACCGACATACCATACCGGATTACCCGGTGTCGGCCGGGTCAAGGCTTACCGACATAGCCTTATGTCGGATCATGCATAATATATGTCGGAATCCTCTTTGTTGTTCTTATGCGCAGGAAAGAGTAAACCGAGTAAAGAGCATAGGGCATGCCTATGTCGGGTGAAGGTTATCCAGGAAGATGGACAGAGCTCCTTGAGACACGGAGCGAGACAAGGGCGGCGGTGTGCCGCAAGTGGACGGTGTGCCAAGCCTCGGCCATGCCTCTGACGCGAGCGGCGCGGTACAGTGGCGCTAGGCCTAGGCGTGGGCGTGCTGTCTGACACAGAGGGGACCGTGGCGACCAGCGCTGCCACGGTCTGGGTATGGCGCAGCGGCGCCCGTGTCGGCCGGAGACCAAGGGGTATGGCGCCAGTAGCAATGTTTTACACTGTAACCTTGGGTTTCCCTATATAAGGGGTACCAGGGGCTCCTCTTACAGGGACGATCCCCGGACAGACGCGGAGACGCTGGACAAACACTTAGTAGTTTCTGAGAGATAGCAGGAGAGCAAGAGTGCAGTCCTGAGACTCGGTAGAGGCTTAGAGTTGGTAGTTCTCCCTACCCAGCTCAAGGAGCAAGCTTGTAAACCATCTGTGATCCACTTATATACATCAGAAAAGCAGGAGTAGGGGTGTTGTGTTATCTCCTCACGAGAGCCCCGAACCTGGGTAAATCGTGTGCGTGTGTGCGTGAGTGTGTGTGTGTGTTCGTGTCTGTACGTTTTACGTGCAAGCCCTCCCCGGTACCTCCAGCGTCCAATCGGCCCCACCTTAAGCCTATATGGCATCTGTCCGTGCACCACCACGACAGGTGCCAAATTAACACTGCCCCCAAAGTTTGGGAAGAAGAGGAATTGAACAATAATAAATGGGCACGAAAATTATGGAGGTCCCATTATAGCAATTCAGAGTTTGTATGGGCATTCAAAAATTTATGGAATTGACTCGAAAACAATTTTGGAGACTCGACGAGTTTGTTATAGTTGCTCTTATGCTAGTTTTTCCCCCGAAAAGGAGGTTGAAAACCCCAGCATCTGTATCAAAATGATGTACACAATCATCGACAAACCGTTATAAAAAGATGCATAGATTAACCAGAAGCCACCTTCATAGCGACATTGTCGCTTCACCTATAAGCTTAATGAAGTGGGTGGATTTGACCGGAGCCATGTGTACTGGCCTTACACACCTACACACATCATCTAAATTCGGAGGCCTCACCAAGCCGCCCAATGAAGAGCTAGGAGCACAAAGTGGTCCAGCAGACCCTCAGCGCACCATGTGCGCACACTCAGAAACCGCCATCAACGTCTTCTAGCAACCCATCTTCAGAAGAGATCAATGCAATGACCTTGTCAGGCATGTCATCGACGCCGTCATGATGTCAGACATCATGCGTCCATCGCTGAGATCCCGCTGTGCCACGCCGATGAGACCCGCCGTCAATGCGGAGGATGAAACACCGCTCCACATTTTGGTCCCTCTAGCTAGCATATGCTCCAAAACATTTCTCTAAGTATGATGTATAAGCTCGACCCGCGGGGAAGTCCCATGGCTGTCCAGTATCGATAAAGACATTGTGTGAAGCTAAATTCACATAAAACTTGCAGTTCATGGTACAGTCCATTATTCAAGTTGCAAACTAGTGTAACATGGAGTTCTAGGTGGAAGTTCAACTTAAAAGTCTCCACTATTGCACCGATATACAAACAATGTTTTGAAACCATTAGCAAACAAATACATGTGTGGAATATAAATGACAAAGTGTCCCTAGTAAGCCTCTCATAACTAGTTCGTTTGATCAAGTGTTGGTTAGAAGTTTTCTAACAATGGATTTATGAATCACTTGATAAACGGAGTTATATCATAGGAGATGATATAATGTACAGACCCATTTTAATAGATGTCAAATATAGTTTCCTTAGACCATGAGGTTATGTCACTCCCGTCTATCAGAGGAATACTTTGTGGACATCAAACGTCACTTCGTAACTGGGTGATTATAAAGGTGCCTTTCAGGTATATCCAATGGTAGGTTGTTGGGTCACGTGAATCAAGAGTGGGATTTGTTCGTCCAAGCAGTGGATAGATATCTCTGGGCCCTCTCGGTAGCATAGCATCCAAAATCTTGCAAGCATATGACTAAGTAGCTAGTCATAAGGATCCTATCCTATGGAACGAGTAAAGAGAACTTGTCGGAAACAAGATTAATCAGATATGGAGATATCGGTGATTAAGTCTCGGGCAAGTAATATATCAATCGTGAGACAAAAGGAATCGTATATGGATTAATTGAATCCCGGACAATGTGAAAGTGCTTGGTTGCCCCCATGTGTGGTTTTGGTAATTAATGACAATCTCTATGGACTAATGTTTGTATTGAGCTACTTGTAGGTGTGTCCATTTGCTTTACCTGATCTCCATTTGTTGGAGTCAAGGCTAAGGGAAGAAGAGTATTTGTTGATCAAGGCTAAGTGCGAGTTGATCAACAATCAAGTCCAAGTGAATATATGCCGAAGAGGTGCTTCTCCCATATTGGTGTATGGGGGAGCAACATGTGAGTCTTCACCAAGCGAAGCGCAATCAAGAAAGGTGGTTCGTCTTGAGGAGATGAAGATCGTCATCATCGACCTCAAGTGGATTATGCGCAAGGCAAAGGTATGATCTTGATAGGCTTTCTATTTTACCGGTCTCATGATGTTAGTTGAGAGACCGGGTTATAGGATAGATAACCGTACTATCAAGAGGGGCTCTCGACTGAGTATCTTGATCGTATCGTTCGTGGAGAGCTCAAAGCTTTGCATCCTTGCAATCATCTTTATTGGTTCTTGTTTGGATATTATCGTGGTGTGGTCTTGGTGCTTATCGTGCTCGTCATGACAAGACCAAGTTCACCGAAAACGGATTTCGTATGCGTCTTCTATTGCGTTTTCGGTATTAGAGATTTTGCCGGTTCATCCGTGCGGAAGGTTTCTCTCTTCCATTTCTTTGCAAAATCTCCATTGCTTGTTTGCTACATTTTCAAGGGTAGCATTTGTCATCCTCTTTCCAACAAAATTGGTTTCACGCCATTCGGACTTCATTTGCAAAAGATATAGCATTTCCGGTTTGCAAAAGAGAGGTTTTTTACCTTTCCCCATTTGTTATTTTAATATCTTGTTGGACTATGATGTTTCTCTGCATAATCTTGTTGTGCTCGTTGTGAAGATTCCAACGAGTCCAAGATTATCGAAAACGGAGTTCGTGGGTGAAAGTTATTGTGTTTCTCTCTCGGAACATTTTTTTAGACAGAAATTTGAAAAAGAATAAAAAATCAGCAGAACAGCCGGCCTGGCCAGGCCCGAGGCCGACCCCAGGCCGGGCGCTTCGGGTGGGCCGCCGGCCTCGCTCCTCCTCATGGCCGGCCTAGGCCTGGTTGGCAGGTGATGCATGTAAAATGCATACATGAACTTTGCATTATAATACTCATATTTCAATCATATTTGCATCATATAAGGGTTATATCATTGTTTTATAAGGATTTTGGGAAGATTTCACATTTTTCCTATTTTTCTGGAATTAACCCTGCACTGGCAGAAAACCCTATTTTCTATATTTTGATGTTTCAGGGACCCAAACGACGTCCAAATGACCTAATATTTTGCGGGGATCATTTTTTTGAAGGAACAAAGCGTAGGAGCGAAGGAAGCGAACAAACGGAGACCCGAGGGCCAAAAGAGGTGGGCCCACGCGGCAAGATTCCTTGGCCGTGTGGGACCCCCAATCTTGGGCCTCGTGGCTCCGATGCCGTCCGTTTTCGTCTCCGTGGCTTCGTCTTGACCTAAAACCGACTATAAAAATAGTCCCCCGACGGCTTTCGCGAGGAGGCAGCGGAGAAACACAAAACCAAGAAACAGGAGACAGAAGGCTGCCGCCGGAGAAGATCGGAGGGGGAAACGCCGCCGGAATCACCTCCGGATGGCTCCTCCATCCCCCCTCTGGAGTCTCCATCAACACCACCGTCAAGACCAGCACCATCTCCATCACCATCTTCGTGATCGATTTCATCCCCCTCATAGTTTGAGATAGTTCGAACCCTAGCTATTGTCTAAGTACTATTCTACATGTTTGTGAATTGCTACTTGTCATTGTTTTGTGGGGAGATTATATTTTCGGATTGTGTTGTATCACTTATACCATTGAATAATATCATGTCTTCGCGTTGTGAGTAGTTCTCCCATGTTCCTGGGGGCATAGGATGGATTGGCAATAATTTTCACTTAACTTGTGTTGAGTATTTGGTCAAGTTTTTATCTTTTATGATTGTCTTGATGTACAGTGTATGAAGTGCACCATATATTGAGTAATGCATGAAGGTGCTATCACACTAGTGTGATGGAATGGGTAGGACCTAGGAGGACACGTAAACCTTGGTCTAATACATGAAGTTACATTAGGAGGGGATTTATATCGGGGACCTTAGATTGTAATGCTATGGTGGGACTCTATGTCTTAATAACTCTTGTGCAGTCATTTACTTGGCCATAAGAACCATCATAAGGGGTTTAGTTTATTTATTTAGCTACACCTAATTATGGCTCCGTCCAAAGAAGATTAAAACTTGACAAAATATTTACCTTGTTGTTCTAGAAATATCTATGCCATGAAATCCATGTAGCCCTTGGGAACGTTTTCCACGCATAAGAAACACATACTTAAGCTTGTCCTCTTGCTGCATAGAGGATTGGGCTTTCTCTCTTTGACAGCTTTCACTCATCATATTTTATTTTCAGCTTTTTACTTTATTGCAAACTCTACACCAAAAACCCAAAAACACTTGCATCATTTAATCATTTTAGTTTGTCTAGTGCATAGATAATAAGAGAAGTGACACTCTTATTTGAGAGGATAAATACTTATACCTTCTACTCCTCGTGGGATCGATATTAATACTTACACATTGAAGATTTCAACGATCCCCTATAGTTGTGGGTATCAAGACATTTTCTGGTACCGTTGCCGGGGAGTGTAGCGCTTAAGTTTTTATTCTTGTTTGCACTAGATATTTATTTTCAGTTCTACATTTCTTTTTGTTTGTTTTACATCTTGCAATCATCTAAGCTTGGGAGGTTTTCCTCTTTAACTTGTTTGGTTGTGAGTTTTTCTTATATTTACTTTCAGTTTTGCATTTAGTTTAGTTTTATTTTCAGTTTTATATATCAAAACACAAAAAAAGATGGAGAAACTTTCTGGAATGTCTATGCCTAATGGTTATGTTAAAAATATGGAAGCCTACTTTGAATATGAATCAACCAAAGAGGGAACAAGAATGCGTAAATTGCTTGAAGCTCTTCACAAAATGGCTATTCAGTTTTGTGAATTACATGATGTAACTTGTTGCAATAGAAGAGTTGTTAAACATTCCCACTATCAATGCAAGTATAATAGTGATCCTATAATTGCTTGTTATCGTGAATATAAATTTTCATGCCCTGATATAGAACAAGTTGAGAAATATATTGCTTATGTTGGAGCCCATGAGATAGGCTCTCTTATTGATAAATTTCTTACAACTAGTCATGAAGCTCGTGTAATGAAAGTACAAATTTCTATTATTCTCCAACTTTGCAAAAAAGAATTTAGTGACAATGTTTATGTTAAGGAAAGAATTCTTGCTTCTATGGAAAGTACTAATATTTTGCAGGATGAGGATGATGAAAACATAAGCTTGGAAGAGGAAGAATGTGAAGAGGAGATTGAAATGGATATGTTCCAACCTAAGCTTGGGGAAGAGTTGGATCTCCCAACTTCACCATCAACATTTTATAGTAGCACTCAAACTCAAAAATCTTTTGTTATTTATGAGAACCCATGTTATGATGAGTGTCAAACTGAAAATTCTATGGTTATATATGATAACCCATGCTATTATGATGAAACTAATAATGCTCCTTTACTTTTTAATGATGCTACTAGTGAACTTATTGATGATAATGAGGAGTGTTGTTTAAATATGCTATATGATAATGCTTTAGATGATGGTCCTACGCTTATTGATAATTCTCAATGTTTAGAAGTTGTCACCAAATTATGTGAGGATAAAAATGATATACTTGCTGCTTGTGACAACACTCTCACTTATGAGAGTCCTACTTTATTTTTGAATTCTCCTATTCACACCATGGAGGAGAAGCTTTTATATGTTAAAAAGTACATATGTGGGCTGAAATTATCTTGCACTAATGACCATTCCACCCACAACCATCATGTTTATGGTGCTTCTTGCAATTATTTTGAGAGGGGAAAACACACTAATAGCTCACATGATAGTTTTAATAATCCTTTATATGTTCCTAAGTTTGCAAAGTTGCACCAATCTAATAGTTGTTTTATCAAATTTGGTTCCACTACTTGTAACTATTATGAGAGGGGAAAACATGGTTCTAAACATTTCAATATTATTACGTTTCCTCTCTTTAAGTTCAAAGCCTTGAAATTGCTCTTGTTTTATCTTCCTATGCTACTTGCTTTGTGTTTCAATGATTTATTTTCTTACAAGATCCCAATGCATAGGAAGTGGGTTAGACTTAGATGAGTTTCATATTTTTCTCTTGATGCTCTCTTTTGCATTTCAATTCTTATTCCTATGTGAGCATCATTAAAACTATCATGCCTAGTTATATGGCTATAAAGAAAGCGCTTTACGGGAGGCAACCCGGTTGTTTTTATTTTTGATTTTCTTTGTGTCCTCTTGCTGTAACAAGAGATTTAGTTTTTAGTTTTGTTTCTGGAATTTTTAATAAAGTGCCAAGTTTTACCCATTTTGGATTGAAAAAGTTGCTTATTGTATTCGGAGATTTTATTCCAGCACGAAGGCACTTGGAGAAGGTGGTCGGCGAGGTGGACGCGATCGTGGAGAGCGAGTGCCGCGACCTACTCGCCCAGGCAGGCAGGCTGATCTTCACCAACCTCTGTCCGCTCCGCAACTCCGGTGCGCTTAACCAAGCGGGCCTCCGCCTCGGCGCGGTCTTGGAGTCGGTGCAGGCCGACATCGAGGAGGACACGGAGGCCTTGGAGGAGGAGGCGGATGACCTCGTGGGCGCCCTCTCCGACTGCTTCACGTGCACCGATGGAGCTGATAAGGGCGCAGGGCCCTCCGGGGGAGCCGGCGGGGGCCCCTCAGGAAGAGGCGCTAACGGCGAGGCTCGTGATGCTTTGGCGGAGTAGACTCCTAGGGCCGTCCTCTTGTATCTGCATTATCATTTTGCTGTAATGAAGTACTTGTCGTTCGCAAGTGTGTGTATGTACTCTGCTTATTGTGGTATTCTACGATCTTCCGGTTCCCCGCGAGGGCTTTTCTTTCTTTCTCCATGCACTGTGCGGTCGTTCTGCGTCTTAGGTCCCAACCCGTAGTCCACAGACACCAGTCACCGCTCGTGGCCAGCACGGAAACGGCGGGTGTTGTGATAGTAGGTTAGTAAGATCCCCGAGTGCGATAGTCGGTTGCTCCCCTGTGTCGCGCAAACGTGGCTCATTGAGTTTTCAAGAAAAGGTCCCTGTGGCGTTCCAGAATTTGAAAGGAAAACGGCGGGAAGCGAGGTCATGAGAAGCCATTTTGACTTAGCTGTTTTCAGCGGCTGGGACTTTCCCGAGGCCATGCGGTTGCTCCCTCGTGAGGCTTATCCGCGTGAGGCCTCGCGCCTGAAGCGTCGCTCTTGACCTCTCTTGGTGATCCTGCATCGCGACATGGCATAGGGAAACAGGTTTCGCACACCGGCTGGGGATGCACGACTCGTTAGTTTGAGCCTGAGCGCCGCGCGAGGAGAGACAAGTGCCAAGTTTCACGGGGAGTTGACGTGCACGGGAGCTGGCCCGCCAGACAGAGCTCATTGTCGTACTTGGGCTTATGCTTGTGGGTTAGGCCCAGCATAGGTACCTTGTCCTAGCCCCCGCTCGCGTGGTGCGCAGGAAAAACTGTAGAGGACGTGAAGCCAATGGTGGTGCATTAGCAAAAAGAAACGCGCGAGGCAAGAACTGCATAAAAAGGCGTGTAAAGCCTGGCGGGCTGGCCGCTCGGCTTCAGCTTTGTCAGCAGGAATCCGGCAGCCAGCATTTACTCCCTTGCGTGCCTTCTGGTGAAAGGCGGCTACGACGGGATACGACCCCAAGCCCTTCTTTCAGAGCTCCGTCCCACCTCCATGTCTCCCACCAGGTCCACCGCCGGTCAGGGCAAGAACATAGTGGAGGAGGCATAGGCGTCCGCGCCCGCAGTGCTCGGGGCTTCACGCTTCCGTAGTGAGGAGGCCCTCACGAAGGTCCGCGGCTTGGTTGCTGATGCCTTCTTCGAAGGAGGCGCGACGGAAATCAGAGTCGGCTCCGACGAGGCACGGCGGTGCAGCGGGGCGCTGCAACCGGTCTTCACTCACGTGCTGATGGCGGGGCTGGTGCCCCCATTCTCCGCCTTCCTTCTTGTTGGAGATCTTGCGACACTACCGGATCCACCTCCTTCACCTCCATCCGGCTCCTTCGCCTAACTTTGCGAGGCGTTCCTTGGCGTGAGGCCGTCCGTGGCCTTCTTTCGTCATTTCTACAGCCTGCGGGTGAGCGCGCCCGACATCACCGGCTGTATCTCCTTTCGCCTGGAGCCCTCCGTGGCGGGAAGCCTGATCACCATGGTGGTGACCAAGAAACTGGAGGACTTTTGCCGCGACTGGGTGTTCGTGGACATCGGTCATGGCGACGAGGCGCTGCTTGAGCTCCCCACCGAGTGGCCAGAGAGACTCCCGAGGGCGTGGGGCAGCTCCCGCTTTCATGAGAGTGAGGCGATGCAACCCCTCATGGAGCGTATTGTCATCTTGAAGCAGAAGAGCCTCACGGGGCAGATGGTGTTGGCGGAATATCTGCGGTAGAACGTGGCGCCGCTGCAGGAACACTCGAGGCTGATGTGGACGCTGATCAATTCGGCGGACGACATCCGGCTGTCGAGACGCGGACTTAGCGCTGCGGTGGTCGACGCCGCCACTCGCGCACTCTTCAGAGTGGAGGGCGTTGAGAAGCCCTCAGGAGAAACCCGCCCGTTGTATAAGCGGAGGCAGAGCTTGCGGGACGAGATCCGGCAAGGGATGCCGCTCTTCGACGTGAAAGGCCTGGTGGGCGTCGTGCTGCCTCAGGAGGATGAAGAGGCGGGCGTGGCGTGGCGGCCAGGGATGACGTAGTTGGGAACGAGACATCCCAGGCAGGGGCCGCCCGCGAGGTGATCGCCCTCGATGATGAATAAGATGGAAGGGCGTCCTCCACAGAGCTACTCGTCGCACTGGGCCCGCTCGAGGACCCTGACGCCGAAGGGGAGACGGTGCCCCTGGAGGCGCGGTGGAGGAGGGGCACAGTGTACTCCAACGAGGAAAGTGGAGGGGCAGACTGTGGCGCCGACGACGAGGAGATGTCCGGAGGAGGCGACAGCGGGTGGCTCCCAGTAGGGGCCGAGACCTCTAGCCCGCGCGGCGGAGGCGGGCGCCTCCGCTCAGGGTAGTATGGCCCTGCGAGTTGGGGTGAAGAGGAGGCCATGGTTGTTCGTCAACTCGTAAGTCCCGCGCGGGGAACCTGAAACTTTCTTTCGCTTCTTCATGCCGAGACTTGTCTTGATATCATAGTTGCTTGTAGGGCTCCATCGGCGAAAGCGCCGCGGAACGCAGGGGCCGCCACAGCGTCGTCCGCTGCCAGGGGGCCGGCGCTAGAGGCAAGGGCGTCCGCGAGTGAGGACGCGGCGACAGAGCCGGCGGGATCCACGGCCGAGACAGAGGCGGAGGTGTCGGTGCCTGCTGCGGGGGGGGGGACCCTCGCAGCGGGCGAAGCCACAGGAGGCGCGCCCGTGGAGGGGGCGGGCCCAGAGCCGTCTGCTAAGCCCCAGGTCGCCGCCCCTCCTGAGGGGGCGCTTTAGGAGGATATGCCGGAGATGGTGCCAGGAGGCAGCGTCGCAGGGGAGAACGTCTCTCTCGTGGCACGGAGCGAGCCCCCGACGATGAAGGAGCTGAAAGAACAAACGATGTACCGGACCTCGCCTAGAGGGGAGGGGGATATGCGATTAAAACTTTTTCTATTTAGGGGCTTGATAATTGTGGAATAAAACTATGTGTTTAAATTAACAAGCCAACAACCTAATTTCTAGGCTCACCTATGTGCACCAACAACCTATGCTAAACAAGGCAAGCAACAAGGTGATAGCAAGATATAAACTTCAAGCACGATGGCTATCACAATGTAAATTACATAAGTAAAAGCTCGGGTATAGAGATAACCGAGGCACGCGGAGACGAGGATGTATTCCCGAGTTCCTCCTTGTTAAGGGAGTACGTCTCGTTGGAGGGGCGTGAGCTCGCCACAAGAGGCCTACTCAAGATGCCACAAAGGCCTCACCCTATTCTCCGATGAACCGCACCCAAGGGTTTGGTTCACCTTGCACTATCGGAATTCTTCGAGGCGGAATCCGGAGCCTTTACAACTTTTGGGGCACACACCCACAACTCAATTGGGGGCTCCCAAATCATGCCGAAGTTTCACAACTCGAAGTCTTCGCGGCACCTCCAACCATCTAGGGTACACACTGCACCCAAGAGGCACAAAGCTCTTGGGAACACAATGCACCCAAGAGTAACAAGCTTCTCAACCTTCAACTTCACGTATCACCATGGAGAGAGCAACCCGATGCAACAAATGCAAGAGGCAAGAACACACAAAGTGATCAAGTCCTTTACTCTCAAATTCCAACCAAGCAACAAATGCTTTGGGGGGAATAAGAGAGGAAGAACAATGGGGATGAACACAAAGCAACCCCAAAATCTAGATCCACTAGGTTCCCCTCACGTAGAGGAGATTTTGATTGGTGGAATGGTAGATGATCTAGATCTCCTTTCTTGAATCCCTAAATTTGGGCAAGAATCATTGGAGGGATTGAGAGGAAAGTAAGTGAGCAAGACCAGCAACCAGGTTTTGTGGAAGAAGGAGGATTTTTATAGCCTCCCCCAAAAACTAGCCGTTACAGCCTTCTCAGGCCGGAGACTCCGGTGTAAGTGGGCCGGAGACTCCGGCCTGGGCCGGACATTCCGGCCAGGCTGGATCATCGGGGCCGACCAGAGAATCCGGTCCAGAGGGCCGGAGACTCCGGCCAGGCCGGAGATTCCGGACGCTCTCCGGGGATGCTCCGGACCCCTACCAGAGCCGCACCACAAAGATGCAAACGAGCTGAGAAAAACCTGAGGCCGGAGACTCCGGGTCCCTTGGGCCGGAGACTCCGGTAAGCCGGAGACTCCGGACCATCTCCGAGGTGCCTCCGGACCTAGTCCAGAGGCGCACTACACAAACTCATTCGGCAGCGAAAAATAGGAGAGCGGAGATTCCGGTCCTTTGGGGCGGAGACTCCGGTGTGACCGGAGACTCCGGACCATCTCCGGGGTAGATCCACACAGAGAAACAGAGCCCCATAACTTTTGCAAAAGAACTCCATTTTCGATAATCTTGGACTCGTTGAAATCGTCACAAAGAGCACAACAAGATTATGCGGAGAAACATCATAGTCGAACAATATATAGTAAAAACCAAAGGGGAAATGATCAACCTTTATTTCGCAAACCGGAAAAGAAATATCTTTTGCAAATGAAGTCCAAATGACGTGAAACCAATTTTGTTGAAAAGAGGACGACAAATGCAACCTTTGAAAAAGGCAAACAAGCAATGGAGATTTTGCAAAAAAATGGAAGAGATAAATCTTCCGCACGGATGAACCGACAAAATCTCCAATACCGAAACCGCAAAAGAAGACGCATATGAAAACCGTTTTTGGTGAACTTGGCCTTGTCATGACAAGCACGACAAGCACCAAGACCACACCACGATAAGAGACAAATAAGAACCAATAAAGATGATAGCATGCATGCAAAGGTTTGTGCTCTCTACGATGATATGATCATGATACTCGGTCGAGAGCCCCTCTTGATAGTACGGCTATCTATCCTATAATCCAGTCTCTCACTAAACATCATGAGACCGGTAAAATAGAAACCCTATCAAGATCATACCTTTGCCTTGCGCATTAATCCACTTGAGGTCGATGAAGACGAACTTCATCTCCTCAAGACGCACCACCTTTCTTGATTGCGCTTTGCTTGGTGAAGAAACACATGACGCTCCCCCATACACCAAGATGGGGAAAGCACTCTTCGGCACATCTTCACTCGGACTTGAGTGTTGATCAACACGCACTTAGCCTTGATCAACACAAAATTTTCTTCCCTTAGCCTTGACTCCAACAAATGGAGATCAAGCAACACATATGGACACAACCTACAAGTAGCTCAATGCAAACATTAGTCCATAGAGATTGTCATTAATTACCAAAACCATGCATGGGGGCAACCATGCACTTTCAATCTCCCCCATTTTGGTAATTGATGACAATCCCTTATTAAGAGGGTTTTGATACGTCTCCAACGTATCTATAATTTCTTATGATCCATGCTTGTTTTCATACCATTTGCTACATGTTTTGTTTACATCTTATAGCATTTTTATGCATTTTCTGGAACTAACCTATTAACAAGATGCCACAGTGCCAGTTCCTGTTTTCTGCTGTTTTCCCGTTTCAGAAAAGTACTTAAGGAAATATTCTCGGAATTGGACGGGACAAAAAGCAGCAGTCTTATAATTCAATGGACTACACGGAGCCCGAAGGAGAGGACCTGGAGGGCCGTGGGCCGGCCACACCATAGGGTGGCGCGGGACCCATGCCTGCCGCGCCACCAGGTGGTGTGGGGCCCACGGGAGCCCTCCGACGCCGCCCTTTCGCCTATATATTGCCCCCGACGCATAAAACCTAGACGGACCCCATCATATTCCAAAGAAACATCTGCAGCGCCGCCGCCATCGCCGACAAGTTTCGGGGGACAGAAGTCTCTGTTCCGGCACCCTGCCGGGACGGGGAAGTGCCCCCGGAGCCATCTCCATCGACTCCACCACCATCTTCATCGCCGTTGCTGACTCCCATGATGAGGAGGGAGTAGTTCTCCCTCGGGGCTGAGGGCCGTACCGGTAGCCATGTGGTCTATATCTCTCTCTCCCATGATGTGATCTATATGTGATCATGAGCTTTGCAATCTAGATGTTGTTATGTTACTCAAGTGGGCTTTATTTATGTGATCTCCAGAGACTCCTTGTCCCATGTGTGTAAAGGTGACAGTGTGTGCACCATGTGGGTCTTTAGGCTATATTTCACAAGATACTTGTTCACTGATTTATTATTTGAGTTGGATGTCTCTATGAAATTGTGGTGTGTTAGTACCTCCTATGAATGCTCATGGTCCAGTGTGGGGTATTCATTAGTACTTGGGAATATATGTTTGAGGCGTGCTTTTGCATTCCTACACAATGAATTAGTGTTCGTTATCCAGCCGGAGAATACTTCGGAGTAGTATATTGAAGTGCTTATATTTATATTCAATTATGATTGCATTGTTGAGAGTGACCACTGGTGAAAGTATGATCCCTAGGCCTTGTTTCTAAGCATTGAAACACCGTTTACAACAAGTTCTGCTACATGTTTGCTTGCTGCCATTTTTATTTCAGATTACAATTACTACTTATAATCATCCATATTACTTGTATTTCACTATCTCTTCGCCGAACTAGTGCACCTATACATCTGACAAGTGTATTGGGTGTGTTGGGGACACAAGAGACTTTTTGTATTGTTATTGCAGGGTTGCTTGAGAGGGATGCCTTTGACCTCTACCTCCCTGAGTTCGATAAACCTTGGGTCATTCACTTAAGGGAAACTTGCTGCTGTTCTACAAACCTCTGCTCTTGGAGGCCCAACACTGTCTACAAGAATAGAAGCATGTGTAGACATCAAGCTATTTTCTGGCGCCGTTGCCGGGGAGGTAAGGTAAAAGGTACTCACATCATCTGGCTACTAAGCTATTTCTAGTACTGTTGCTGTTGTGTGAGTGCTCGAAGTTATTTCCTTTAGATTCTGCAATTATATCTTTTTGTTTCTTGTTTTTAATTTCACTAGTTAGGCTTAATGGAAAACAACAAAAAAATTAGTATTAGTTCTTTGGAAATCATTTTTGCTAATGCTATGGAAAAGTCTAAGCTTGGGGAAGCTAGTTTTTATGAAAATGATCTTTTTAGTTCCCCAGCTTTAGAGGAGAAAATTTGCTCTGATAATACTTTGTCTCCATATGTGATAATTCGAATCATGCTTGTGATATTCTAAATCCACCTACTGAAAGCATTCCTTTTAAAATACCTATGAAAATTGTTGAAAAGGTTATGGATGAATGTTATGCAGGGGATGGAACAATCCGTCCAAGTGATCACTTGTTGAAACTTACAGAACTTTGTGAGTTGTTTAAGATTGCAGGTTTATCAAGAGAAAATGTCATGAAGAAATTATTTCGATTGTCACTTAAGGACAAAGCAAGGGAGTGGTATGATCTACTTGATGATCCTCATCATTTGGAGTGGAAGGAGCTTGCAAATCTCTTTTACTCTAAATTTTATCCTCCTTATGAAATGCATTTGGATAGGAATTACATTTTTAATTTTTGGCCTCATGATGGAGAAAGCATTGCTCAAGCTTGGGGAAGGCTGAAAACATTAATACTTAAATGTCCTAACCATGAGCTTCCTAAGAAAATAATTGTTACTAATTTTTATGCAAGGCTTTCAGGTGATTGCAAGAATTATCTAGATGCCTGTTCAGGGGGTTCTTTCACAAGTAAGAAGGTTGAAACTAGATGGGATCTTCTTGAGAAAATTCAAGACAATACTGAAGGTTGGGAGAATGACAAAGGTAAAGAATCAGGTATAAACTATGAATATGATTGCATTAAGTCCTTCATTGAAACTGCTGTTTTTCAAGAGCTTAGTGCTAAATATGGTCTTGATTCTCAAATTATTGTTGATTGTTGTAGAGCCTTTGCTTCTCATATTAATGTTCCTAAAGAAAATTGGGACCTATATCATGAACCTTTTAAAGACACTTGCATGAAAAATGATATTGTTGTTAATGATTGTAATAAACGTGATCAAACTTCTGAAAATACTATCTCTTATAATCATGTTAATTTTTGTGGAGTACTTAGACCTTGTAAAAAGAGCCAAATTGAAGAAGAATATTGTATCCATCATAGGAATGAAAAAACTAGAACTTGGAATAGAGCTCTTGATGATCTTGGTGAAAAAGTTTGTGCCCACTATCCTTTTATTTGTGAACTTTGCTATAAAGTTGGTCATTTCAATTTTCAATGCTCAGGGAAAGATAATAGCCTTTCTAATCCAATGAGTACTGCGAGTCTGTATTGTGATGACATGATCACTCCTAATCAGCATGATGAACTTATATTATTTTTGGGGTGTGAAGAGTTATCAAGAAAAACTTCTTTAATAGATATGAGTGCTTTTGATATAAACAGCGTCCTGCATGGTTGTCATCTTTATTGTGTTGATAATTGCCAAATACTTATATACAAAATATTATACAAGATGGGATTTTACCAAAATATGACAGGACTAATATGTGTTTTGATCTTATCAATGAAAGAGAAGAATCCTTCCAAGTTTCCTCTGTTGTTTCTAACAATAAACTAGGTTATGTGGAGAAGCTTCCTTTCAAGGCTCTCCCTCCTAAGAAGGGAAAGAAGAAGAAGATGAAGAGTAAAAGGAGAGAGGAAACAGTACCTTTCCCTAAACATGTTGCTCCTATTATAGTTGTTGCTGATGAGTATGAATTCGATGATTTTGAATTAGATGATGTTCCTATGCCTGTTACTTATATTAGTGATCATGATTGGGAAAAGCATAGTACTTTTGATATTGAAAACCTCTTGGGTACTAATTCTGAAAATGATGATGCTAATGATTGCAACACTATTAGTACTATCCATATTCTTTCCAATGATGATATGATAAGCTCTAAGCTTGGGGATTAGGTGTTTGAAAATCCTTTTGCTACTAATGATTACATGTTTGATACATCTCCTTCTAGTAAAAATGATGATATGTTTACAGATGAACACACTTTGGAAGATAAATATTCTATTCCTTATGATGATACTATGCCCCCAGTTTTTGATAATTATTATAAAGAATATTATGACATGGGTTATAATTACAATCATCCTCATGAAACTTGCCATAATTATGGAGGGATCACCCAAAACCATCCCTTTAATATACAACCTGTTTATCATGTTCAAGTTCTTTATGATGATCCTGCTACAGTTGTTATTCATGAGAAGAATTTTGTTTATGTGGAAAATGATGACACTTTTATGCATATGGATCATGATAAGAATTTTATATGTGATGGTTATATTGTGGATTTTATCAATGATGCTACTGAAAGTTTTTATGAAAAAGGGAGACATGGCTTCATATATCACAATAACATTGAATCTCCTCTCCTTTTGTTGAAATTTTTGAAGTTGCACCTATTTTGTCTTCCTATGCTAGTCAATTTATGTTTCATGGATTTATTTACTTACAAGATTCCAATGCATAGGAAGTGGCTTAGACTTAAATGAGTTTTATAGTTGCTTCTTGATGCTCCCTTATTGTGCTCCAACTCTCATTTTTACTAGTAAAGATGCACGTGCAATGCACGATATAAAAATATCTCTCATCCAATAGCTACATTATTTGTGGCTTAGCTTTGATTTAGCTCATTTTTTTGGAGACATGACAAGTTAGATCATCCAGACACCCACTGGACCACATCCCTCTCAATACTAAGAGAACATATTGGGTAACTGTATTATCTCCCTGGTTTTATGAGTATGATTTATTAACTTTGCCTTCGGAGAACTGAGAATTGAAAATTGATATGCATTATCACTAAATGTGTGCACATTCCACTTGCAACAGAAGGTGCAAATTTAAAAGGCTAACTCAAGTGAATATAAGCAATAAAACAATACAACATTACCAAGTATACAATCATAAACCATCAGATCGTTTTTTGTTTGTTGCTAGTGACATGTATTGACAAAAGAATTGCATTACAAAACTCGGTCCAGCACTATACTTGTCTAGAATAGTTCGACCACAGTACAAAATGCTGCATCAAATCATCTTATTTTTGTACATACAACAGAAACTGGAAACCACAATGTATCATAGTTGCATGTAAATCATATTGGGAGGCACACAACAACTATTGCATCTCTGTGCTATAATTTTATGCTTAGCTCCAGCCAGGAACAATCAAAATATCAATGATATTGACACGATACATCTTCGATAATAATTTTCAGCATGGGCAGTAGCCTATTAGGTAATTGATCATGCATATATTTTAACAGTACTTTCTATAAAAGGTGATGAATACTCATTCCCTACTCTCAAAACTCCAAAGCCTAAGTTAATAAATTATACAAAAAGAACCAGGAAACATATCATCTTTCCAAAGACCGAGTTGTTCATCCCCTTTGGTAGGTTCCTGCAAATGAAGTTAGATACAGTCTACAGACTGGTTGTAGAAAGGAAAAAACAGAGAAGGCCTGAACTAAAGAAGCAAAATTGCCATATGAACAACGAAAGCAGAATGTAATGAGGAATGGAAGCCTTTACTGAATATAATGTAAACTTTCAAAAAAGGTTAAGGATGAAAATATTTCAGCATTTTTTGCAAAACATTACATGCTGTCTTTCAGAAATCATTCAACAATACATATATCTTTGCTTTTTTCACAAAATCAGTAACTTTGGAAAACATTATGTCTTTTCGTTACATTTTTGCATGTCTTCTCATTTAGAGAGAACTTCTCTGGTTTTGGAAAGTTATAAATTTTTATGTGAATTTTCTTTATTGACAGCTATGCAATTCCTGGAGGATTGGCCTAGATATGCGCGTACTGGTAGCCGTCGAGCACCCATTAGTCGTCGACGACGGGGAAGATGGGGAGGAACGGGGCACGCAGAATTTAACCTTGAGATTGGCCTCGTCGCTGGCAGAATCATCGCCGTAGGTTGTGCCCTCGATGAAGTCGGGACGGCTATCGGTCCACGTCTCGTTCAACAACTTCACGGTGCCTCTGCTGGGGCCGCCGTCAAGGTCAAGCGTGTTGCTGCTTGGTGGCAGAGATTTGGCGGGGATGGGGGTGAAGGTTGGGGCCGCCGTCCAGGTCATGTCTCCTGTTCTACAAGATAGCCATGGTGTTGCTGGGAGCCTGGGAGACGTTGGTGTGGCGTAGTAGCGGCAGTGAGGAGATGCGGTGCAGGGGCAATGAAGGCGGCGCGGTGCAGCGAGCCGATGGAGAACAGGGAGGCGATGAGGTGCAGGGCGGCAACGACGGTGACGGGGGCGCGATTCAGGGACGCAGTGGAGGATAGAATGCGACAGGGTGTAGGGCAGCGAGGGGGTGTTGAGGGCGGCGAGGCAGGGTCGCAGGGGGAGGAGATGGAGGAATCGTGGCGGGGTGCACGAAGCAATGGTCTGCCGCGGCAAAACATTAGATCTGACCCGTTGGATCGAGTGGCAGACCACCTGATCAATATGGGCTCTTCGATGTGACTCTCTGGATTAGATCTGAGGGTCCTGATAGTTCTGTGTACATTCTTGTTGGGTGGCTGTAGGATAATTCAAGTTGGCTCTTTTATTAGTAGTTTAGATGTGAGCATCATCAAAATTACCATGCCTAGCTAAAAGGCTTTAAAGAAAAGCGCTTATGGGAGACAACCCATCATTTTATTTTCAGTATCTTTTCTTTTATTTGAGTCAAGAAGTTTGTTTACTTCTTTAGCAACTTCTTCGTATCTTTATTTTCTTGCAATGTTGTGCCAAGTAAGGTCTCTAGTAGAAAGTTTTTGCTATATTTGGATTTCTGCACAGGAAACAGATTTCTGTCTGTCACCGCTAAATTCGTCATTTATTCCAGAAGCTACGAAATGCTTTGAGATTTTGTGTGCTGAATCTTCATATATGTATGAAACTTTTTCTAGTTCAGTGATTTTCGATTTGAGCAACTCTAGTGCCTCGAAAAAATTCGTCTTTACAGACTGTTCAGATTTTGACAGATTCTGCCTTTTATTGTGCATTGCTTCCTTTGCGATGTTTATTTGGATCTTTTTGATTCTTTGAGCATCAGTGGCTGTAGCTAATGTTATAATGCATTAATGTGTGCTTGTGTAACATTAGAACTTGTGAATTTTTGGTTTATGCACTAACCCTCTAATGAGAATTACTTTGAGTTTGATGTGGTGGAAGTTTTCAAGTAAGCAAAAGAGACGATATGATGAGATCAAGAAGAGTGAAAAGCCTAAGCTTGGGGATGCCCCGGTGGGTCATCCCCAGCAAATTCAAGAAGACTCAAGCATCTAAGCTAGGGGATGCCCAAGGCATCCCCTTCTTCATCGACAAAACTATCAGGTGATCTCTAGTGATACTATATTTTTATTCCACTACATCTTATGTATTTTGCTTGGAGCGTCTGTTTTTATTTTGAGTGTGTGTTTTAGTTTGCTTAATAAGTTGGATCCTAGCATTCTTGTGTGGGAGAGAGACACGCTCCGCTTTTTCATATGAATACTCTTGTGCTTCGCTTATATTTGTTGAGTATTCTTAGCTACTGTTTGTTTTCTAGTAAGCTCTCGCTTTTAGCATGTTATCTTGTTTAGAGCTGCTAGTTCTTTGTGTTAAGCTCTCTTGTATTTCACTCTTATTTGTTAGAGAGTTGTTTTAGTTGCTTGGTTGATGTGTTAGATTGGAAAATGCTATGCTTGTGATAGTGGTATGAAATAGAGAAAAGCTGCATAGTCTTGTAGACCTTTGTGTAGATAACTTGCTCCTCTTCAATTGTTTTGAGGTATTAAAATAACTAATGGTTAAAATATGTTGGTTAATGTTGTTAAGAGCTGATTAGTGAAGATGTGTTACTAGAGCGTGGAGCCGTACTTTTCTGAACTAAAAACAACTTAAGTCAATAGTGCTTTAGTGTCTTGATTTCCTCTTAGTTGAAAAGAAGTTTCTAATGGTATACTTACTGCAACGGTCGGGGAAGCCAACGGGGCACTTGTGTTGCCGCCACGATCCCTCTCGGGGTGTCTCTAACCATTTGTAAAACTTTGATACTGTTAGTTGTTTGCAATATACGACATGCTATGTGAGTTTTTGGTTTTTGGCACTTCCACCTCCATATTTTGCTAGCCTCTTCGGTACTTTTCATTGCCCTTTTTCACATTGAGATTGGTGCATACTTCGCAAGTAAATCCAACCCCGTGGGAGATCTTCATCTTGTTCTCCTACACATAAGCCAACTATCTTCCTCAAAACATCCACCATATCTACCTATCACAGCATTTCCATAGCTGTTCCGAGATACATTGCCATGCAACATCCATCATTTACATTACATGACTTTATGTCATTTTTACTTCATTACCATATAGTATTGCTTGACCATTTGAGTTAGTCTGATGCGTGGTTTTCCACATGTGTTACATCTTTTCCACACTACGCTCGGTCTTGCATATCCACCATACACCATGTATTAGTCTTTGAGTTTTGAGTACACCAAAAAGTGTGATGATCATCTTGTAAAATAGAGTGTTGCCTCTACCTGTGAGCATATTGAAAAGAGTCCAAAGTGGCCAATCAAAAGAGTCCAAAAGAGACCAATGAGAGAAAAATATAAAAGAGCCACAAAGGCCTCAAAAAGCAAAAAGCAAAAAAAAGAGAAAAAGAAAAAAGAATATAAAATGAGAGAGGGGGCAACACTACTATCCTTTTATTCCACACTTGTGCTAGTAGCACCTACATCATTGTAGTGAGTTTTCATGCTTCATTAGTATAACTATGTGGGGACCAAACGTTATAGAACTTGGCTTGCATATTCCAACGATGAGCCTCCTCAAGTGAGCTCTAGGTCTTCATGAGCAAGCAAGTTGGATGCACCCCTACTAGTTCCATTGGAGAGCTTCCATTCATATAGCTCTATGTGCATCTGTTGCATGGCAATCACTACTCCTCATTCAGTGTCTACTACGGGACTTCCTCTTGTCTTGTGGTTACCTCTTCCACTGTTTGAGCCTTTCTTTTTGGCCTTCGAAACCCCCATTATTATTCTCTTTTCCATAACCTCATGGTGCCAAGCCTTCTTCTTGCTTGTATTAGTTGAGTGGACTACATAACAGTTGATAAGTTAAGTGGATGGATTAAGGACACTTGACTTGAGCTTGGCTATTTCTATTATTAACTGAATTTGATGCTTTGAAGATTGATTGACATTTTACATTGGAGACACAATTTACTATCCTTCTTTCTAAACCTTATGTATGGTTCCTTGTCTCCAACACGCTGATTCATGAAAAGTTCTAGCTTCTTTTAGCTAGCATTTGTTAATCATTATTTGCTTAAAGTCAACTATAGACAATTGTTTTGGATCACCTTATTCACATCATGTGCTTTGCATTGCTATGTTGATCTAGATTGTGAGTTAGCATGTCTCCTAAGAAATTATTTGTTATCGTTTTACCTACTCGAGGACGAGTAGAACTAAGCTTGGGGATGCTGATACGTCTCCAACGTATATATAATTTCTTATGATCCATGCTTGTTTTCATACCATTTGCTACATGTTTTGTTTACATCTTATAGCATTTTTATGCATTTTCTGGAACTAACCTATTAACAAGATGCCACAGTGCTAGTTCCTGTTTTCTGCTGTTTTCTCGTTTCAGAAAAGTACTTAAGGAAATATTCTCGGAATTGGACGGGACAAAAAGCAGCAGTCTTATAATTCAATGGACTACACGGAGCCCGAAGGAGAGGACCTGGAGGGCCGTGGGCCGGCCACACCATAGGGTGGCGCGGGACCCATGCCTGCCGCGCCACCAGGTGGTGTGGGGCCCACGGGAGCCCTCCGACGCCGCCCTTTCGCCTATATATTGCCCCCGACGCAGAAAACCTAGACGGACCTCGTCATATTCCAAAGAAACATCTGCAGCGCCACCGCCATCGCCTACAAGTTTCGGGGGACAGAAGTCTTTGTTCCGGCACCCTGCCGGGACGGGGAAGTGCCCCCGGAGCCATCTCCATCGACTCCACCACCATCTTCATCGCCGTTGCTGACTCCCATGATGAGGAGGGAGTAGTTCTCCCTCGGGGCTGAGGGCCGTAACGGTAGCCATGTGGTCTATATCTCTCTCTCCCATGATGTGATCTATATGTGATCATGAGCTTTGCAATCTAGATGTTGTTATGTTACTCAAGTGGGCTTTATTTATGTGATCTCCGGAGACTCCTTGTCCCACGTGTGTAAAGGTGACAGTGTGTGCACCGTGTGGGTCTTTAGGCTATATTTCACAAGATACTTGTTTACTGATTTATTATTTGAGTTGGATGTCTCTATGAAATTGTGGTGTGTTAGTACCTCCTATGAATGCTCATGGTCCAGTGTGGGGTATTCATTAGTACTTGGGAATATATGTTTGAGGCGTGCTTTTGCATTCCTACACAATGAATTAGTGTTCGTTATCCAGCCGGAGAATACTTCGGAGTAGTATATTGAAGTGCTTATATTTATATTCAATTATGATTGCACTGTTGAGAGTGACCACTGGTGAAAGTATGATCCCTAGGCCTTGTTTCTAAGCATTGAAACACCGTTTACAACAAGTTCTGCTACATGTTTGCTTGCTGCGATTTTTATTTCAGATTACAATTACTACTTATAATCATCCATATTACTTGTATTTCACTATCTCTTCGCCGAACTAGTGCACCTATACATCTAACAAGTGTATTGGGTGTGTTGGGGACACAAGAGACTTTTTGTATTGTGATTGCAGGGTTGCTTGAGAGGGATACCTTTGACCTCTACCTCCCGGAGTTCGATAAACCTTGGTGATTCACTTAAGGGAAACTTGCTGCTGTTCTACAAACCTCTGCTCTTGGAGGCCCAACACTGTCTACAAGAATAGAAGCGTGTGTAGACATCAGGTTTATATAATGAATAAAGCATCCTTGCAAGACAAACGAGCAAGGATGCAAGCGCATGTGTGGCAAATGCAACAAAAGCATAAAACCCAAATTCCCTTAAACCCTCTAAACTTCTCCCCCATTGGCATCGATTGCCGAAATGGGAAGAAAAATTTAGAGAGCCAATATAATATGAGTTCCTCCATAAAGGTGATGACAATCCCTTTTAACGAACAATTAGAGGAAATCAAACTATACTGAGGATCCAAAGATTGCAAATAAGATGAAATCATTCTAAACATCTCCACAAAGGAGAAAAGCAAACGGAAAGATCCAAAGCAAGAGTTCTAAATAAAAATGGAGAAGCTCCCCAATGTTTATGCACTATGGAGAAGCGCACAAAAAATGGCATCCTTGCTCCCCCAAAATCATCTAGAACACGCAACAAGTGCAAGAGTGCATAATGCAAAAGCAAATCATAGCACTTGCACCAAAGATGTGGTTGAGCCATAAGGAGATACCAATTTTCAAAGATTCAACATAAGATAGGCCCAACCGAGATAAAAGAAAGATCTTTTAAAGAAAAATGTTCACACGCTTAGGGATACCAATTGGAAACTAAAACCAATTGAAAATGACAAAAGCTAGTGAGAGCATTTAGTCAATTAAAATTCCACATGCTCACCATGATAAGCATGAAGTCAAAGATCTTCAACAATTACATGAGTGCAAAGATACCAATAAAAATGAGACAAGCACTCATGAGACAAATTTTGAGCCACCAAACAATTATAGATGAAAACAAGGTAGCTCAAAAGAATTAGGATACCAACTAAAAGGTGACCTCTCTAATATGTATAGGTTTCTAATTAGACAAACCATTGAAGATATACATCCGCAAAGAAATATATACATACGAAATGGTTCGGGAAAAAGAGAACAAGGTATCCAAAAAGAAGTCATAAATATACAAACGAGATTGTTGCTTAAAAGCATAGCACATAGCTCAAATTTATCTCATTGTATATGAATGAACTTCAAATATATCAAATGCATCACACATATCACTAAGGGAACAAGAGATAGTGAAGATGCTTTGAGATAGGCAACAAGTATCACAAACAAATAATATCAATTGAAGAAAAGGTTTTTTTTTTGCAAATTCATCACAAATATCACAAAGATATATTAAGTGAAGGAAATAAGCCAAAACCACAACAATTGCACATAAAAGCTTTCATGCCAAGAGGCAACCTACAGAAGGTTGAATACTAGAAAGATATGCATGAGATAGATACTTGTTACCGATATGACATTGGTGATGAAGAAGATGAGACTTTGGCAATCATCGTAGCTTGACTCCTAAAATCACATGGTGAGAACACCTTCCTTATGAATGAGACAAGCATCCAATGCATATCCATTGTACCTAAAACAAAATTCAAGCACAAAATGGTTCCCAAACTCATTGGGTCCCATAGTAGTTAGATAAACTACAATATATAGGAAACACTCCACATAAATATGTGCATATAGATATGAAATTGAATTTCATGCACATCTTAGCCGATTTAGGATTCGGTGGAGTATCCCCTATATATTGGATCAAGAAAGACTAGCATGTCATATAAAATATATATTAGTAAATATGCATACATAGACTTACAAGAACCAAACAAGATACAATTTGGACAAAAACACCAAGTCAACCAAGAAGAGAGCACACCAAAGTGTGACACAAAAAGGTTGTCCAAATTATATCAAAATCCAAATCAACACATGATTGAGGAAAAATCAAATCAACAAGTGATTGATTCCAAAACACATCAACACATGAAGTGTGATATCAATAGGAATCGAATCAACACAACAAATGATCGATAAGACACCAATTGAAAATAAGATACCAACTAGCAGAAAAGATACCAAGAAGAGGATAATACTTGACCAAAATCAAGTAAAGTAAAATAAGGCAAAAAGGTATTAAGACTCCCACAATAAATATCAATTGAAACAAATATCTATGGAGGAGATATTAAATTCCAATTAATATCAATTGAAGGTACCAAAACATAAGATAAAGAATTACATGCCAATTGAAAGGATCAAATATTGATAGATAAGATAGTGTTCTAAATAAAAAAGAATGCTCCCCCAAGATTCATGCATTATCTTAGATATTTGCATTTGAATACAAAATGCACACACAAGGGATCATTACTCTCCATATTTTATTTACAACACTAAACACTACCAATTGAAAATTAGGATCCACTCAAGAGGCATAGAAGGCAATAAATAAGTCAATTCAATGCAAGAGCCATTATGAAGATGGTCTACAAAATCCACCACAATTACTAGTATCACTTGTCATGGACAAGGAGTATATAGAGATATTTCTCGGTGGTATATAAGAATGATGTTCAAGACCAACTTCACAACAAATAAGCATATGGCAAGAGATAAGAAATAAACGCCATATTTTGAAAAAGGTTTGTTGGTAGTTTCAACTATTCGAACCAACCGGCAAAGCCATGGTTAAAATAAGATGAAACAAATGGTTTCTCAACTAATATATGGAAATGCATATTAGAGAAATACCACACCAAGCAAACTCACGCAAACAAGAGCCAAAAGATAACCAAAATGAAAATTGGAACTTGTTTGAGCCAACATGCCACATAGGAATAAGATAATTTACAATATAAACTCTAAGTGGCAAACCTCAAATGTTCACATTTTTGTGGGATTGTAATATGCACATAGCTTATTACTCCCCCATAATGTGATAATTCATTTTAACTAAGCAAGAGGCAAATAAAACCAACTAGAGAAATTAATGGACATTGTAGAATTTGAATTTCTCATGAATATGACATACCACATAGTAGCTAGATAATATTGAAATATCAATACTAGGTGGTGTGCCTCATGTACACACATTTTCGGTTTGTGAGGTGCACAAAGCACATCACTCCACCAAAATGGGATAGTCCATTAATATCTTAAAGAGCCAAATGAAATCCACATAAGATTCAATAAAGCTCAACACACAAATTACACATACATGATATACAACTATCATACACAACCTTGAATAACAAGACAAGTAGGAAAGTAGCATATCATATACAAGCACATGCTAGTAACAAAACTAACACATGCAAGGGAGCAAGCAACTTTCAATGTATATATGAATTAAATACAAGTTACCGCAAGGAGGAGCATTGGATATGAGAGATGGCAATACAATCCAATTGACTTGGCTTGAGGAAATATAACCATGAAGATCCCTTAATTCTTAAAAAGAATCCAAGTCTCCAATGTCCTCCACTAACACCTATTGATCAAGTTTGAGCTTGTTGGTCCCCAACCAAGTTGGGTCCTAAGAGGTTAGTCACAATAGGCTTGGGAACCCAAAGGGTGCTTTTCTTGACACCACTTTGAGCTCCCACATACTTGGCAAACACATTGCCAACTCTATCCTTCCCAAGAGAATAAACATCATCAATTATGATAGGGTTGGATGAGGTACCGTTAGTGCATGAAGAAGCAAAATGACCTTTGCCACGGCAAAGGTAGCAACACCGACTCTTCTCTTTCTTCTTCCTAGACTCCTTAACTTGAGGAGCATTGGCTTGAGTCTTCTTAGGAGGTGGCCATTGTTCAACCCGTGGTTGACCACGAGATTGAACAAGAGACCTCTTCCCTTGTTGCTTCTCACTAAGAGTCTTCTTCTTCATTGGGCAATCCCAAACATGGTGCCCTTCAACCTTGCACTTGAAGCAAATGATGTTGGAGTTGAATCCAAGTCCACTCTTGTCATTTGGGGATTGTTGCACACTCAACATGTTGTCAAGTGCCCTCTTTCCCTCATGACGCTTTTCCAAGCCTTTCTTCAAAGAAGTGACTTGGGCCTTGAGCTCTCCTCTTTTCTCTACATGGTTAGTGACAACACAAGTACTAGAGGAGGTAGATGCATCATTGTTAGAGCAACAAGGCAAAGCAAGTAATTCATCACATGATGTACCAACATTTTTAGTGGATGAACTACTAGGACTAGCACACGGCAATATAGCATTTTTAGTTATGGTTGTGCTATTATCCACATGAGGCTCACTATATGTTACCTTTGTAGTGATGGCCTCATGAGCTAACTTTAGACTAGCATAGGATGCTAGAAGATCATCATTAGAGCTAGATAGCTTTTTATGACTTTCTTCCAACTTCCTATACTTGCTAGTTAGCAACTCAAGTTGAGCCCTTAGCTCAACATTCTCATTCAAAGTAGATGCTTCACAAGAATTGGAGTTAGTAGCACAAGCATCATTAACATTAGGAATGGAGGAAGACAACTCGGCAAGCTCATCATTTAATCTAACATTTTCATTTTTCGTGACCTTATATTTAGCATGAGCATGGTCACGTTCTTTAATGATTTTAGCAATTATTTCATTATGAGACTCCTCAATAGATTCGAATTTCTCCTCAAGAGAAGCACGAGTCTCTTGCTCTTCCTCAAGAGCATCCTCTAAAGATGCGTTCTCCATAGCATCATCTCTTTCAATCTTACCCTTTTCTTCAAGGCTTGCTTCCAAAGCCTCAATAGTTTCCCCGCGCTCAACAAGGGCGCTCATGATTTCATAGAGGTTATCAGAAGCATTTTTATTTTTTGAAAGAGCCTGAAGAATCATTACACCTTTATCATGAAGGAGAGCATCATTATTTTCCTCATCATCTTTTTCATCATTATTATCATTATCATTACCATTGCTAGAAGAAGATTTAGCCATAAGGCAATGAGAGGTGGATGAAGGGGAACAATTATTTTTTGAACTACTCAAGTTCACATCTTGTTGCATAGAAAATTGGGTTTCCTCTACATTATTATTCTTGCAAGAGTTAGAGGGAACACAATCATTTTTATCATGGCAACAAGATAAAGCAAGCATATCATAAAGAGATTTATCCAACCAAATTTTTGATGATATGCAAGGACTATCAACACTAGCATGTAAATCATTTATAGTGCTATGTGTGTTTAGGTCCAAAGATGAAGCATTGCAACAAGATAGAGATAAATGATCATCAATAATGAGCTCACTATCAATGTTGCAAAACCTATCACTACTCACCATCACACTAGTTTGTGGATTACCACATTTTGGTGAAGTAGACGAAGACGAGAACTCGTCACGGCCGGAGGTGGAGGGAGAGCAATCATCCTCAATAGAGTTGGACACTCCATATTTATCTTGAAGGTCCGTCCAAAGCTCAGGAGCATTCCGTAGAGGCAAGATTGACTCAAAAACTACAACACTCACAAATTTGCAAAACTCATTAGACGCTAGAGCATCTAGATATAAGTTTTTCTCATCCTCTAAAGTCGTACTTTCGTAATCCTTTGGAGGAGAAAAACCTATATCTAAGATACGCTCAATATTGGGGTCCAAGACCCGTAAGTGACTAAGCATACGAGTTTTCCAAACATTAAAATTTGTGCCATTAAATATAAACATGTGATCGTGCACTAATCCTCTAAACGACATCTTTACTCTCTAGGCGGTAAAGCCAAACAAGAGAGACGAGGCTCTGATACCAATTGAAAGAACGAACGATGTCCCGGATGTCGCCTAGAGGGGGGGGGGTGAATAGGCGATTAAAACCTTTTCTATTTAGGGGCTTGATAATTGAGGAATAAAACTATGTGTTTAAATTAACAAGCCAACAACCTAATTTCTAGACTCACCTATGTGCACCAACAACCTATGCTAAACAAGGCAAGCAACAAGGTGATAGCAAGATATAAACTTCAAGCACGATGGCTATCACAATGTAAATTGCATAAGTAAAAGCTCGGGTATAGAGATAACCGAGGCACGCGGAGATGAGAATGTATTCCCGAGTTCCTCCTTGTTAAGGGAGTACGTCTCATTGGAGGGGTGTGAGCTCGCCACAAGAGGCCTACTCAAGATGCCACAAAGGCCTCACCCTATTCTCCGATGAACCGCACCCAAGGGTTTGGTTCACCTTCCACTATCGGAATCCTTCGAGGCGGAATCAGGAGCCTTTACAACTTTTGGGGCACACACCCACAACTCAATTGGGGGCTCCCAAATCGTGCCGAAGCTTCACAACTCGAAGTCTTCGCGGCACCTCCAACCGTCTAGGGTACACACTGCACCCAAGAGGCACAAAGCTCTTGGGAACACAATGCACCCAAGAGTAACAAGCTTCTCAACCTTCAACTTCACGTATCACCGTGGAGAGAGCAACCCGATGCAACAAATGCAAGAGGCAAGAACACACAAAGTGATCAAGTCCTTCACTCTCAAATTCCAACCAAGCAACAAATGCTTTGGGGGGAATAAGAGAGGAAGAACAAAGGGGATGAACACAAAGCAACCCCAAAATCTAGATCCACTAGGTTCCCCTCACTTAGAGGAGATTTTGATTGGTGGAATGGTAGATCTAGATCTCCTCTCTTGAATCCCTAAATTTGGGCAAGAATCATTGGAGGGATTGAGAGGAATCAAGCTCACAAGGTTAGCAACAATGAAGGAGAGAGGAAAGCAAGTGAGCAAGACCAGCAACCAGGTTTTGGGGAAGAAGGAGGCTTTTTATAGCCTCCCCCAAAAACTAGCCGTTACAGCCTTCTCAGGCCGGAGACTCCGGTGTAAGTGGGCCGGAGACTCCGGCCTGGGCCGGACATTCCGGCCAGGCTCCGGACTAGCTGGATCATCGGGGACGACCGGAGAATCCGGTCCAGAGGGCCGGAGACTCCGGCCAGGCCGGAGATTCCGGACGCTCTCCGGGGATGCTCCGGACCCCTACCAGAGCCGCACCACAAAGATGCAAACGAGCTGAGAAAAACCTGAGGCCGGAGACTCCGGGTCCCTTGGGCCGGAGACTCTGGTAAGCCGGAGACTCCGGACCATCTCCGGGGTGCCTCCGGACCCAGTCCAGAGGCGCATCACACAAACTCATTCGGCAGCGAAAAACAGGAGAGCGGAGATTCCGGTTCTTTGGGGCCGAGACTCCGGACCATCTCCGGGGTAGATCCACACAGAGAAACAGACCCCCATAACTTTTGCAAAAGAACTCCATTTTCGATAATCTTGGACTCGTTGAAATCGTCACAAAGAGCACAACAAGATTATGCGAAGAAACATCATAGTCCAACAATATATAGTAAAAACCAAAGGGGAAATGATCAACCTTTATTTTGCAAACCGGAAAAGAAATATCTTTTGCAAATGAAGTCCAAATGACGTGAAACCAATTTTGTTGAAAAGAGGACGACAAATGCAACCTTTGAAAAAGGCAAACAAGCAATGGAGATTTTGCAAAAAAATGGAAGAGATAAATCTTCCGCACGGATGAACCGACAAAATCTCCAATACCGAAACCGCAAAAGAAGACGCATATGAAAACCGTTTTCGGTGAACTTGGCCTTGTCATGACAAGCACGACAAGCACCAAGACCACACCACGATAAGAGACAAATAAGAACCAATAAAGATGATAGCATGGATGCAAAGGTTTGTGCTCTCTACGACGATACGATCACGATACTCGGTCGAGAGCCCCTCTTGATAGTACGGCTATCTATCCTATAATCCGGTCTCTCACTAGACATCATGACCGGTAAAATAGAAACCCTATCAAGATCACCTTTGCCTTGAGCATTAATCCACTTGAGGTCGATGAAAGAACTTCATCTCCTCAAGACGCACCACCTTTCTGATTGTGCTTCGCTTGGTGAAGAAACACATGACGCTCCCCCATACACCAAGATGGGGAAAGCACTCTTTGGCACATCTTCACTCGGACTTGAGTGTTGATCAACACGCACTTAGCCTTGATCAATACAAACTTTTTTCTTCCCTTAGCCTTGACTCCAACAAATGGAGATCAAGCAACACATATGGACACAACCTACAAGTAGCTCAATGCAAACATTAGTCCATAGAGATTGTCATTAACCAAAACCATGCATGGGGGCAACCATGCACTTTCAGGAGCTTCTTGACCAGCCCGTCGTAACAGTCTGGGACATTGTAGTCTCCGGGAGCGCCTTGGCGGCAAGCCACCCGCATGGCAGCCTGCTGGCACGCGCCCAACATGCCATCACATGCTTGGTGGGAGTCTTGCGGCGGGGCTCGCCGAGCTCGAGGCTGAACGCCAGCGCCTTGCGGTGGAGCGCGCAGCGCACGAGGCCGAGCGCCGGCGCCTTGCGGCGTCGTGGCGTGAGGTCCGTGGGGCGCGCCCAGTCCGCGAGGAGGAGCGGCAGCGCACGGTGGAGGGGGCCACCTCGACAGCCGCGGCGGCGAGGGGGTAGAGGCGGAAGCGCGCCTCCAAGCCGCTATGGATGCCGAGAGGGAGCTCGCGCTGCGCGAGCACGAGCTTGCGCGCACCGATGCGGAGCAATAGGTGGAGAGGGATCGCCTGGGGAAACTCGAGGAAACTCTCGACGCGCGGGAGAGCAGGCTCAGTGCTGACGTCAATGCTCGCCTCGTCAGGAAGCGGAACGCCTTGGAGGAGGAGTTTGCCCAGAAAGCCAAGGACATCCGCACCCAGGAGCGCGACGCCTTCGACCAGAAGATCAAGACGCAGGAGGCGCGTCAGGCGGACAAGGTCCGCGGGCTGAAGAAGGAGCTAGATCTCGCCAAGCAGGAGGCCCAGCGGCTTCACGAGGAGCGCAACGCCGCACGTGGGGAGGCTGACACCTTGAGGGAGGAGCGCAACCTGGCGCTGACGGAGATGGAGCGGGTGTGCAAAGAGCATGACGACACGTTGGAGCAGATCGAGCCCCTCCTGAAGTAGGTGGAGGAGCTTAAGCTGGAGAGGGAGTCCTCCGAAGCGCTGGGAAGGGAGTGGCAAGCCATGATGCGGGAGCTCATCCAGCACGCCCAGCGGGTCTACTCATGCCTAAGCGGGGAAAACCTCGGCCTCCCCAGCGCGTTCCAACCCGGTGTTGCCACGAGCCACGTTTTCTTCTTCCTCAGCCTGGTGAAGCACTTGGAGAAGGTGGTCGGCGAGGTGGACGTGATCGTGGAGAGCGAGTGCCGCGACCTACTCGCCCAGGTAGGCAGGCTGATCTTTACCAACTCGAGAAGGACACGGAGGCCTTGGAGGAGGAGGCGGATGACCTCGTGGGCGCCCTCTCTGACTGCTTCACGCACGCCGATGGAGCTGATGAGGGCGCAGGGCCCTCTGGGGGATCCGGCGGGGGTCCCTCAGGAAGAGGCGCTAACGGCGAGGCTCGTGATGCTCCGGCGGAGTAGACTCCTAGGGCCATCCTCTTGTATCTGCATTATCATTTTGCTGTAATGAAGTACTTGTCGTTCGCAAGTGTGTGTATGTACTCTGCTTATTGTGGTATTCTGTGATCTTCCGGTTCCCTGCGAGGGCTTTTCTTTCTTTCTCTATGCACCGTGCGGTCGTTCTGCGTCTTAGGTCCAAACCCGTAGTCCTCAGACACCAGTCACCGCTCGTGGCCGGCACGGAAACGGCGGGTGTTGTGACAGTAGGTTAGTAAGATCCCCGAGTGTGATACTCGGTTGCTCCCCTTTGACGCGCAAATGTGGCTCATGGAGTTTTCAAGAAAAGGTCCCTGTGGCGTTCCAGAATTTGAAAGGAAAACGGCGGGAAGCAAGGTCATGAGAAGCCATTTTGACTTAGCTATTTTCAGCTACTGGGACTTTCCCGAGGCCGTGCGGCGGGCTGCTCGTTGCTCCCTCCGGAGGCTTATCTGCGTGAGGCCTCGCGAGGCGTCTGCCTGAAGCGTCGCTCTTGGCCTCTCTTGGTGATCCTACATCGCGACCTGGCATAGGGAAACAGGTTTCGCACACCGGCTGGGCATGCACGACTCTTTAGTTTGAGCCTGAGCGCCGCGCGAGGAGAGACAAGTGCCAAGTTTCATGGGGAGTTGACGTGCACGGGAGCTGGCCCGCGAGACAGAGCTCATTGTCGTACTTGGGCTTATACTTGTGGGTCTGGCCCAGCATAGGCACCGTGTCCTAGCCCCCGCTCGCGTGGTGCGCAGAAAAAACTGTAGAGGACGTGAAGCCAATGGTGGTGCATTAGCAAAAAGAAACGCGCGTGACAGGAACTGCATAAAAAGGCGTGTAAAGCCTGGCGGGCCGGCCGCTCGGCTTTAGCTTTGTCAGCGGGAATCCGGCAGCCAGCATTTACTCCCTTGCGTGCCCTGCTGGTGAAAGGCGGCAACGACGGGATATGACGAAGCGCGCCGCGGGCACAGGCGAATCCCGGGCGGGGGGTGGGTCCCACCGCATTTACGGCAGTCGGTGGTTGGGGGACGAGCAGGCACCGGCATTTCTTCTCCATTAACTCCCCTTCTACCACCCCGACAGTATAAAAAGGGAGCGATGTGGGACGGGAGGAGGCACCAGAGCATATCTCCTTCCCCCCAAGCCTTGCTTCTTCATCTTGGTAGCTTGTTGGCGTAGAAGGATGCAGCCCATGGTGGTGAGCACGCCGAACGGCGGGCATGGTGGCGGTGACGAGGCCGCCGTTGCTGATGAAGGTGGCGGCCTCGAGGGTCCCTCGATGGACCGCTAGGCAACCGGAGCTACCCACAATCAGAAGCAGGGCGCCACTGCCTTGTCTTCCACAGTTGTCGACAAGGTCGGCGGCGGCGGCCCTTCCGGCATGACTCGAAGGGTACTACAGGCGAGGGAAGCGCCCTTCCCCTCTCCTTGGCTCGACGAGGTGTGGGGAATGTCGCTGCACCCGTTCGCGCACCGGCAGCGCGGCCACGGAGCTGGTGGAAAGCACCTTGGCTTCCCAGGCAAGTTGCTCGCGCTTCCAAGGCGAGTTGCTCGTCCGGGCGCGTCAGAGAGGTTGCCGATGTGAGCGCAGTGCTCTCCCGACGAGGCCGGTTCACCTCGCTCTTGAAGAGGCCGCGAAGCCATTGCCTACGGTCTTGTCTCGCCCCAACTTCCACGCCGCAGGCATGAAGAGCCGGGACCTGCAAGCCTGGAGGTGCGCGCCCTCGTCATCGGTGTCTCCCGCCGGGTCCTCCTTTGTCGAGAAGAAGGACTGGGAGTCGTCTCCGCCGTGGTGGTCGTGGATGAGCTCAGAGTCTCGTAGCGGCGTCCTTGTACTTTTCCCTGTTGTAAACTGGCGCCAGAGGCGTGTTGTAATGTGATTGAATTTAATAAAAAGGCTCTTTGCTTCACGCTTCATGAACTTGTGCTCTTGCTTATTTTGACGCTTTGATTCGTTGTTGATGGCAATGGCGGCCCCAAGCCCCCAAGCCGTGCATGCCGATGGCGGGGGCAGCCCCCAAGCCGACGGGCACTTGCTACGCAGCTCCGTGCGGACGAGGCGGTTGAAGCTTGGCGGGTGCTTCGTGAGGTGATCTTGCGGGGCTCTCCTCCTAAGAACCTGCTTGAGGTGCGTCCTTGCTGGGCTTCTGGCTGTTGCGGCTGTCGTGGAGGACGCGGAGGTGCGGCGGCTCGGCCGACGTAGTTCTCCCAACGGAAGTTGGAGCGGCGGAGGCGGCGTAGCGGCGAGACGGCTCGCGCTACTGCTGGGAGGCTGTGGGCGCCGAGGAGGAAGTGACGGAGGCGGAGCCGGCTTCCGGAAAGTCTAGAAAGGCGGGCTCAGCGGCGGCTGCGTCAAATGTCTGATTTGTGGGTTCGGGTGTACCCGTGTTCTTCCACAGGGTTGAAAGCTAGTCTACCAACGAGATCCATGCGAGGGCCAGAATGAGCAAGGCAAGAACACACACGAGGTTCACCTAGGTTCGGGCCTCCGTGGAGGTATAACACCCTACTCCTGCTTGTCTGTCTGTCTATATTGCTCGTGGAGGTGATCAGAATGCCAACCTTTTACAACGAAGGCAGTAGACTGCCTATTATAGTGACCGGGCCTTTTCCACAGTGTTGAAGGGCAACCACAATTGGTCAAGAGAAGACAAATGAGGGTACATGGCTTGCTGACGTTGTCTTCCAGTGCGGGTCCTCAAGCGGGCACTTTAAACACCAAAGAGGAATGGTCCTCGCGTCCTTGGTCCGGTCTCGCACCGTCCATGTCTTTAATCATCAAAATGGGCAGACCGCCCTGGCGTGACTCTGCAACGTACTTCTGGCATCATCCTGCCTCAGGCGGAGCAGACGTGAAGGGGCCTTCATCGGGGGGCCTCGCGAGGCGCGCTTGGCGAGGCCCCCTGGGTCTTGATCCTGCGAGGGCGCGACGTCCCTCGCGAGGCGCATGCCAGCGGTGCACGCCTTGTCTTGTGATGATGTGGTGCGGCTGGTGCCGCTGACAGCTGGGATAGGGGACCCTGGTTCCCACAGTCCCGACAAGCTCGTCCTACGCTGCCTTGAGCTGGTCGGACAGTTTCTCGTGCTGATCCCAAACGGTTTGCGCCTACGACTTGCACGCCTCCATGGCCGCCCGACCGTCAACTAGCTCTTTGGCCTCGGTCCGGCAGACAATGTTCATCCGCTCGGCGGCTTCGTCCCTGAACGCTACCACCTCCTCCAGTTCTTTGATCTTCCCCTCCAGAGCGATGCGGCGGGCGTCCGCATTCTTCTGCGCATCGACAGCGGCGGTTGATACGTCTCAAACGTATCTATAATTTTTGAGTGATCCATGCTAGTTTTGTGATATTGTCACATGTTTTTACTGTCATTTATATCATTTTTATGCATTTTGTCAGACTAACCTATTGACAAGATGCCCAGTGCCAGTTCCCTGTTTGCTGTTTTGTATTTTAGAAAATTTACTTCTGGAAATATTCTCGGAATTGGACGAAAATTTACGGAGATTTTTTATGCGACGGAAGACACCTGTGGACCAAAGGGCAGCCTGGGGGGCCACCCACAGGGCAGGGGCGGCCTCCTGCCGCGACCCCCCTTGGCCCGCGGGTGGGACCCTCCCCTGCTCCTGGGGCGTCCCCGCGGCCCCCTCCGACGACTATAAAATCCCTTTTAACCTAAAAACGTTAGGGCGGCCATTATTTTCCAGAAACTCGACCCCGACGCGCCGTCACCGAAAACCCTAGTTCGGGGTCCAATCTGAAGCTGATCCCGACACTCTGCCGGAGGGGAGATCGATCCCGGAGGGCTCTTCATCGTCATGTCTTCCTCCGGGACGATTTGTTAGTAGTCTCACCTTGGACTACGGGTCCATGGCAGTAGCTAGTTGGTAGTCTCTCTCTCTTGTGCTTCATGTATTATGATCTTGTGAGCTGCCTAACATGATCAAGATCGATTATTGTAATGCTATGTGATGTGTTTGCTGGGATCCAATGGATTATGAAGTTATGTTCAGATTGTGCATGATTCTTATATGAGTAATTTTATGTTCTTGCAGACTCTCCGATGTGCGTAGTTACTTTGGCCAAGTGATTGTGTGTATCTCCAAGAGAGGGTATTTATGCTAGATAGTGGGTTCATGCCCCCTTTTGTTCCTGGGCATGAGTGACAAAAACGTCTAAGGGCGAGGGTGCGATGTTGCTACTAAGGGTAAAACAGCGGTGTTAATGTCTCTTTTGATATTAGTATTGCTTACTTCATGCACTTTACTTAATGCAATTGTCTGTTGCTTCCAACTTAATACCGTTGGGTGACAGGCTGGATAGCGATCCCACGGTGGACTTTTTAGACAAAGACGCAGTTGGACTCAACGGTCTTTGTTCCTTGTCGTGATGCCTCCATAAATATTATCATGTCCTTTTTGTCATAGCTAAATTGGGTTTGTGTCATGATCTTGTCAATTGCCTAGATGTAATCCGTTCACCCATCACATGCATAATTCGTTCACCCGAAATGACCGTGGTCAATAGGCGGGAGGTAGGGGATGATGATGTCAGCAAGGGTCCCACTGTCAGGTATTTTTCTTTTTCTGTTTTCTTTTATAACTTTTGAAATAATGCTCCAAATCAAGTGAAATAAATTTGTAAGAATTTGTAAAATTCAGAATAATCATTTGGGACATTTGGCAACCTTTTCCAAAATATTTTATTTTGAAATATAAACAAATATTGCATAAATGCATAATTGACATGTTTATGTCATTTTAATAAATAGGGTTTTATAAATTCTTTTTGAACTCAAGTAAAATCCAGAAAATTAGTATGAGTATTATCATTCAAAATGATAAACTCAATACATTAATTTGGGAAAAATATTTTATTTAAATAGAGTTTGATAAATCCTTTTAAATACAAATAGCCATTTAATTATGGGCTTTGTCAAAATATGAAAAATTTGCAAAATAGGTTTTTAGGATTTTATAGAAATCAAATTAAGTATTTTATTTCCAAAACTTTAAAACTTGAAATTGAAGGATAAAGGAATATTTAAAATAATATCCCTTTAAAGAAATGAAATAATCTTCAATTATGGTTTTTCTTGATTTTTGGAGACTTTATTTATTTAATAACAAAAGTTTTAAATTTTTGTGATTTTTAAAACATTCCAAAGTTTTGGGATGGTACAATGCCGGGGAAGACGACCAGAGCTCGAGGGGGAATTGAAGGGGCCATGTCCGGTGAGGGCCAGCAGTGGTGGCGGTGATGGAGGAGACCGAGCCGGCGGTAGTCGGAATCGTGAGCAACAGCGGCGGCTAGGGTTAGGGTTGGCAGGAGTGGTCGATGCGGGCGCGGGCGGACACCGCGGCCGTGGGGAATCAAGGGAGAGAGGCATGGCGGAGCAGCGCCAGAGAGCGGCGGCGACAGATGAAGCCGGAGCCAGCCGGAGCAGAGCGAAGCAGCAGCAACGGCGTACCAGGGGAGAAGAGGAACGAGGGAGAGGGAGAGAAGGGAAGAGTGGCTCGGTCGGTTGACCGGACCCGAGCCAGTCTTTGACTTGGTTCAACCTAGTTGGACCAAGGACCTATTGGTAATTTTACAAAAGATTCTTAATCCAATCAAAATTAAAATCCTAAAATAAAGTAAAATTTGTTTTCAACTCAAAATTTTATAAGGAGTTCAAAAATGATTTTTATTTTATTTATTGAAAAGGTTTTCTTGAGTGAAAAATTCAAAGATCCTTAAGTGGATATGATTTGAATTAATTTCAAAAATAAGTTTTGAAAAGATTTTATTATGTGATAATCCAAAGATACTTAAGTGGACATGAATTGAATTACCTACAAAAATTCAAGGATCCTTAAGTGGAAATGAATTGAACTATTTTCAAAAACCATTATTTTTCTAAAAGAAAAAGACTTTAAGTAATAAGCTCAAAGTATATATAAATGATTGTCCTGTTACTCATCCTAGGTAAAACACACAAATAAAAATTCATATAAAATTCATTCACTCTTGTGTTTATAATATTTGAAATTGGTTAAGTAAAGAAAAGTTGAATAAGTAACTACTTATAATTAAGGAAGTTATATCAACTAGTTCAAATACTTTTCAATAAACATTTGCAAGTGACTAAGTAACCAAATAAATCTTCTATAATCATTCATCTAAATCTTATCAAAATCCTTAAGTATTATCTAACATCACCTAAAGATGATGAAACAACCCTAAACCAACGAATACGATGTTGTCAAAGTATCGACTAAAACGAAGCTTACACTTGCGGGCTTGGGTATTTTTGGGGATTTAACGATGCATCTCATATTTATGTATAACTAGCAAAGTGGCCCACGCACATGCGCGGGCAACCTTCAAAATGTTCCTATTAAATTTGTGATTGATTTTTTTGCAACAATGAGAACACATATAACCAAAAATTACAGCTTACATGGTCTTTGTCTCTTATAGGTTGTTTAGTTCTAAAGAGCTATACAATGTGAAATATCATCACATGATTCCCAAGTGATTTCAGATCAAGAACAATAGAACAATGGTACTATTTGTTGAATTGGGTTTAAATATTTTGTTGTAACCTCACAATATTCTGTTAAGTATTTACGTATAATGGAACAAAGTATTTTCATATAGCAGGCATTTCAAACCTTTATTGACCCACCGATACACAACAAATACGATAGGACTACTATACCTACATTATAGTTGCAATTTGAAATTCTGTCAAGCAATTCACATTGCGAAATTCCCTCTCTTGCTTCCATTATTTGTGTACAATAGTGTGATGCTAACTTCACCTATTCTTCACAACATACTATTAGGGAACCACACTTGACTTCTTCATTCACAAAAAAATCTAGTTGAGGAATATTCCTGATTTAAGATGATTATGTAAACATATTTCAAAACATCTCGCAAATAAATGGTGTAACAATGAGCTAGAAAAGCACAACAAATTTAGAGAACATCACAACAAAATAGAGAATCTTATATGATTACCAGGAAAGATCTTCACGACAATACTTTGAAACTATGTTTTCGATCACCAAAATTTCATGACAAGAATAGCTTGACAAACCATAGTATAGATTATCGATTGTTTCCTTGCCATTATAGTCAAGGAAGGACCAACTCTAGTATGGTGTTATGAATTCTTATTTGATGTTATGAAAAAACATTTATTTCGTTAGTTTTTCACCAAAGCTAGTACTACTAATGAAATCTGCATTCAATGACATCAATGTATTATTTCAATCTCCCACACTTGCATGGGCAAGATCTTTGCTACATATAGAAAGTAATTAACAGTACAATATATGTTATTTTGGAAAATAGTGAACGACGAAACCGACATAAAATACATTCACAATGAAGAAGAAGACAATTAGACTTGACTATATATGTTTGAATATACGTTAATAATAACTTTGGTAACTTACAAAATTAACGCAACTAATTAATTTGAAAAAAAAAACAGATAATCGTGTCTTCCCCGAGTCTAATGTTGATACAAGAATACATGTCTGTGATAGAACTCTCATTTATTACGAACAATAATTCTGCAGAGGCTTTTAGTCGAGTGTTTATGTAAGTTTTAGTAGCCAAACCTAATCCAGCTTGGTAGGACACATAATAATAGAACTTGTTGGGGAAATAATAGAAACATGTGCGTAGTATCTATAAGGAGATAGGTAGCTAGAGAGAGTGAGAGTGCCCCAAGGCATTGTTGCTGCCGTAACACTCGATAAGCTTATCACGCTTATTTCTATGGGTTGTCTATCATTTGTTACCAATATTTTCTCTTCCATATATCTATACTATTGATTGGCATGCATTGTTGATTCACACGTGCACAATTATAAACTCAAGGAATAAAATGATTAACCGTATTTTCAGCTACTAAATATGATGTTAATTATGAGAAAGATTCTACAAGTTCTAAGGATTTCAAATATATAAAAATATTTGAAATTGGCCAAGGAGATAAAAAGATATGACAAATCTAAGTTCTAGCGGGTTTTCTGCAAAACTGCCAATTAAATCTAAATAGGAAAATTCACAGAAATTCCTGAGCCACGTGGATCTGACTGGGCGCTGACTGGTCTGCTGACTAGGCTGCTGACTGGGCTCAGATCTGGATCGTTAGATCTAGATCTGATGGTTCATAATGAACTGTACCGGTTCAATTAATTAAATCTAATCGTGGTCGTAGAAAAACAATCGGACGGTGGAGAACCTAGGGTTCTTACCCTGGCGGCGCAGGTCATCGGAGGCGAGGAAGACGGCGGCGGCGGCTCGGCCGTGGACGTGCTGCTTGCTTCGGTGGTCGTCTGGGCTCGGGAAGCGGACGACGAGCTTCGTCTCGACACGGCGAGGGGGATGTCATCCTTGGCGACGTCTTTCGCTCCCCGGAACGATAGCGGCAGGCAGGAGAAGCTCCAGGAGGCGGCGAATTCCGTCAAGCTCGCCCTCGACGTTTTGCTGCAGAATAAAAACAACGGAGAGGTCACGGAGCTGCGCAAGGGCACGGGGAAGGGAATGGAGACAGTCCCGGGCTCGGGGCTTGCTTACCATGCCGGCAACGAGGCAAAAGGGCGGCGGCCGGTTGATGCTCCGACAGGAATTGTGGCAGCCTGGCGGCGAGATTCGGAGAGGGTGAGAGGGGAAATGGAGAGGAGCACCTGGGCTTTATAGGGGTAGGGACGGGGTGTCCATTAAGAGCTTTAATCGCCCGCAATCAAAGGGCGAAATTTTTGGCCAAAATGACCGTGGTCAATAGGCGGGAGGTAGGGGATGATGATGTCAGCAAGGGTCCCACTGTCAGGTATTTTTCTTTTCCTTTTTCTTTTTTGTTTTCTTTTATAACTTTTGAAATAATGCTCCAAATAAAGTGAAATAAATTTGTAAGAATTTGTAAAATTCAGAATAATCATTTGGGACATTTGGCAACCTTTTCCAAATATTTTTATATTGAAATAAAAACAAATATTGCATAAATGCATAATTGACATGTTTATGTCATTTTAATAAATAGGGTTTTATAAATTCTTTTTGAACTCAAGTAAAATCTAGAAAATTAGTATGAGTATTATCATTCAAAATGATAAACTCAATACATTAATTTGGGAAAAATATTTATTTAAATAGAGTTTGATAAATCCTTTTAAATACAAATACCTATTTAATTATGGGCTTGTCAAAATATGAAAAACTTTGCAAAAAAGGTTTTTAGGATTTTATAGAAATCCAAATTAAGTATTTTATTTTCAAAACTTTAAACTTGAAATTGAAGGATAAAGGAATATTTAAAATAATATCCCTTTAAAGAAATCAAATAATCTTCAATTATGGTTTTTATTGATTTTTGGAGACTTTATTTATTTAATAATAAAAGTTTTAAATTTTTGTGATTTTTAACACATTCCAAAGTTTTGGGATGTTACAATGCCGGGGAAGACGACCAGAGCTCGAGGGGAAATTGAAGGGGCCGTGTCCGGTGAGGGCCAGCAGTGGTGGCGGCGATGGAGGAGGAGACCGAGCCGGCGGTAGTCGGAATCGTGAGCAACAGCGGCGGCTAGGGTTAGGGTTGGCAGGAGTGGTTGATGCGGGCGCGGGCGGACACCGCGGCCGTGGGGAATCAAGGAGAGAGGCATGGCGGAGCAGCGCCAGAGAGCGGCGGCGACAGATGAAGCCGGAGCGAGCCGGAGCAGAGCGAAGCAGCAGCAACGGCGTACCAGGGGAGAAGAGGAACGAGGGAGAGAGAGAATGCTTGCGTGAGAGAGGGAGAGAAGGGAAGAGTGGCTCGGTCGGTTGACCGGACTCGAGCCAGTCTTTGACTTGGTTCAACCTAGTTGGACCAAGGACCTATTGGTAATTTTACAAAAGATTCTTAATCAAATCAAAATCCTAAAATAAAGTAAACATATGTTTTCAACTCAAAATTTTATAAGGAGTTCAAAAATGATTTTTATTTTATTTATTGAAAAGGTTTTCTTGAGTAAAAAATTCAAAGATCCTTAAGTGGATATGATTTGAATTAATTTCAAAAATAAGTTTTGAAAAGATTTTATTATGTGATAATCCAAAGATACTTAAGTGGACATGAATTGAATTACCTACAAAAATTCAAGGATCCTTAAGTGAAAATGAATTGAACTATTTTCAAAAACCATTATTTTTCTAACAGAAAAAGACTTTAAGTAATAAGCTCAAAGTATATATTTTGAACTTTATTACATTCTATAAATGATTGTCCTGTTACTCATCCTAGGTAAAACACACAAAGAAAAATTCATATAAAATTCATTCACTCTTGTGTTTATAATATTTGAAATTGGTTAAGTAAAGAAAAGTTGAATAAGTAACTACTTACAATTAAGGAAGTTATATCAACTAGTTCAAATACTTTTCAATAAACATTTGCAAGTGACTAAGTAACCAAATAAATCTTATATAATCATTCATCTAAATCTTATCAAAATCCTTAAGTATTACTCCCTCCGTTCCTTGATATAAGGTGCCTAAGGTTTTGAGATTTTTTTCGAAATATAAGGTGTATTGCAATTTATGGACAATTGTACACATTCACAAATGAGTCACAATATGGAACTGAGTGATTTGAAGGATTGTTATCAGTTTGGGACTATTAGGGACTCCTATCTCTCGATTTTTTCCATAAAAAACAAGTCCACGACATGCAAAATACTGATGTCTTAATATCCGTGCCAAAACCTTAGGCACCTTATATCAAGGAACTGAGGGAGTATATAACATCACCTAAAGATGATGAAACAACCCTATACCAAAGAATATGATGTTGTCAAAGTATCGACTAAAACGAAGCTTACACTTGCGAGCTTGGGTATTTTGGGGGATTTAACGATGGATCTCATATTTATGCATAACTAGCAAAGTGGCCCGCGCACATGCGCGGGCAACCTTCAAAATGTTCCTATTAAATTTGTAATTGATTTTTTTTCAACAATGAGAACACATATAACCAAAAATTACAGCTTACATGGTCTTTGTCTCTTATAGGTTGTTTAGTTCTAAAGAGCTATACAATGTGAAATATCATCACATGATTCCCATGTGATTTCAGATCAAGAACAATAGAACAATGGTACTATTTGTTGAATTGGGTTCAAATATTTAGTTGTAACCTCACAATATTCTGTTAAGTATTTACGTATAATGGAACAAAGTATTTTCATATAGCAGGCATTTCAAACCTTTATTGACCCACCGATACACAACAAATATGATAGGACTACTATACCTACATTATAGTTGCAATTTGAAATTCTGTCAAGCAATTCACATTGCGAAATTCCCTCTCTTGCTTCCATTATTTGTGTACAATAGTGTGATGCTAACTTCACCTATTCTTCACAACATACTATTAGGGAACCACACTTGACTTCTTCATTCACAAAAAAATCTAGTTGAGGAATATTCCTGATTTAAGATGATTATGTAAACATATTTCAAAACATCTCGCAAATAAATGTTGTAACAATGAGCCAGAAAAGCACAACAAATTTAGAGAATAGCACAACAAAATAGAGAATCTTATATGATTACCAGGAAAGATCTTCACGACAATACTTTGAAACTATGTTTTCGATCACCAAAATTTCATGACAAGAATAGCTTGACAAACCATAGTATAGATTATCGATTGTTTCCTTGCCATTATAGTCAACGAAGGACCAACTCTAGTATTGTGTTATGAATTCTTATTTGATGTTATGAAAAAACATTTATTTCGTTAGTTTTTCACCAAGCTAGTACTACTAATGAAATCTGCATTCAATGACATCAATGTATTATTTCAATCTCCCAAACTTGCATGGGCAAGATCTTTGCTGCATATAGAAAGTAATTAAACAGTACAATATATGTTATTTTGGAAAATAGTGAACGACAAAACCGACATAAAATACATTCACAATGAAGAAGAAGACAATTAGACTTGACTATATATGTTTGAATATACGTTAATAATAACTTTGGCAACTTACAAAATTAACGCAACTAATTTAATTTGAAAAAACAGATAATCGTGTCTTCCCCGAGTCTAATGTTGATACAAGAATACATGTCTGTGATAGAACTCTCATTTATTATGAACAATAATTCTGCAGAGGCTTTTAGTCGAGTGTTTATGTAAGTTTTAGTAGCCAAACCTAATCCAGCTTGGTAGGACACATAATAATAGAACTTATTGGGGAAATAATAGAAACATGTGCGTAGTATCTATAAGGGGATAGGTAGCTAGAGAGAGTGAGAGTGCCCCAAGGCATTGTTGCTGCCGTAACACTCGATAAGCTTATCACGCTTATTTCTATGGGTTGTCTATCATTTGTTACCAATATTTTCTCTTCCATATATCTATACTATTGATTGGCATGCATTGTTGATTCACACGTGCACAATTATAAACTCAAGGAATAAAATGATTAACCGTATTTTCAGCTACTAAATATGATGTTAATTATGAGAATGATATGTTCTCTTTATGCACTACGAAGATCTAAAATAAATATGAAGATAAATATGAGAAAATATATTACACCAGTTACCTCTGGGAAATCATGTGCGACGAAAATGAAGCAAAGCCTGTGATCTTGGTTCTTCTTTCTTGTGGTAATGTAATGGGAAAAAGTGGGTCACAAAACACTGCCTAATTAAAAAATTAGAACATGTCCAATTTTGCGGTAAACTTGGGAGAAAAAACAAACGATGGTAGATGAGGTTAAAAGAAAATATATTAGGGTCGGAAGCATACAACCAAGAATTATATCCGAGGCATCTACTTGTCACCTTTTTTTTCTCTCACCGAAGCTTTCCACTAAATGGAACCGTAAAAATCTTCCCTTGAGAGATACCTAGCATAAGTGCAGTTGTTTCGATTATCTTGATATAGTATTTCAAAATCTGTTCACTTTATTAATTATTGATCAGCTTAGAAACCGGGAAGACAATGTGCAGCAGAAAGTACTAAAATTTCTCTACCTAATTTATAATTTATTGTAATACCATAAGGGATGCCTCTACGGCTCTACCTGGAATTTAAGATCTGTGGGTTTTTATCTAAATGGTCTTAATGGCACCGGATTCAGCGAGAAAACAAATTTTCGACAATCAGAAAACTTTAATTTGATGCATCAAACAACCTTCAAAGTACTATTTGATATATCTGACACGAAGGAAATAATTGCTGTGAACTATTGTTTTGTCGCATAATCATTAGGCGCAGATGTAAAATAGAATCACTATACTTGAAAAGTAGTATGCATCCAACTTGCCTGCTATATAAAGTTCAGCTCGAGCCAGTTCAATTTAACTTCATGTTTTAATATGACTCTCTCTTTATAGAAACTTGTCATTCAAATCTGTAAATTAAAATTACGGAGTGAAACATTGGAAATCAAAATTTGATATGATAGTTTAGCTGACTCGACGCAATATGGTAATCTTAAGTGGTATTTTGTTTATGCAAAAAAGAAAGGTAGCACAGGTTAGGAGTTGCCATGCCCAGTGTCTACAAATATCCATGATGTGTCTAGTGTTTAATAGTAGGTACGAGAAAGTTAAGAACCAAGAACATCTATTTTCATACTCATATCTACTTTCAATTTCTAGGCTAGTTAAGGAACAACTAAGATCAAGATAGAGAAATGATGGTTATCATAATAAAATCATTAAGCTCCCATCTTTTGAGTAAAAGTAAATTGACGAATTGTTTTGCTTCACCGATCTAATGCCTTTCGTACAACAAAAGAACAGGAACAATGAGAATCGCCAACCCAAAAAAACACTTCGTGAGCTGCAAGTATTTGGAATTGTAATCTGAAATAATTCTCATAGTAGCTCCTCTGCCCCTTCCCGAGCATAGTATTTGTATGCATGTGCTTGATGACAATTATGTTTACTTGCTGAAAAATGCATGTGCTTGATTCAACTTGTGTAAACTTGCTGTAACTCAAACTTGCTGAAAAATGCATGTGCTTGATTAAACTTGTCTAACTTGTGTAAAGCATTCTTGCCATTCTTTGCATGTGCTGAAAAATGCATTGTTTGCCATTCTTGCAGATATGTTGGCTGTTGAGCTTAATCACTAGGGAGGGAGGGGCAAGTCTGATCTGATGTTGAGCTTGTTGTGATGCTACATTTATTGGGGAGGGGAGGACATGATGATTCTGCTGCTGCTGTGCTTGATCGTAAAAGGAGGGGAGACCTGATGATTTTGCTGCTCATGAGCTTGATCAGCAATGGAGGGGGCGACCTGGGCGAGTTCTACTACTGCTGACTTTGATCGGAGAAGGAGGGGATGACCCGGGCGCGTCTTGCTGTTGTTGACCTTGATCGGAGAAGAGGATGGGACGACCTGGGAGAGGTGGGGAGATGGCGTCCTGTGCGTTGGAGGTTGGGCGAGAGGGGACGACCCTGGCGCGTCCTGCTGCTGTTGACCTTGATCGGAGAAGGAGGTCGTCTCTGTTGACCTTGATCGGAGAAGGAGGGGACGACCTGGGAGAGGTCTGCTTGGTGCAACTGGGGAGATGGCAACCTGTGTGTTGGTGAGTTGGGGCGAGAGGGCCGGCCGGCGAGGTGGTGGGACGGCGAGGTGTTCCTGGCCGGCCGGCGAGCTGGGAGGAGTTGGTGCTGCTGGCCCTTGATGGCGACGATGGCAAGCTCCTGATGGAGAGGTCCCTGATGGCGATGATGGCGAGGTCGCTAATGTCGGGGCGATGCGGGGAAGAACCTGGGCGGGGCGATTTGCTAGCTATGCGATCTGCTAGATCTACGGGATCCAAAATTTCTCTGTATCGCTGTGTTAGCTGCGTACCGATTCAAAATTTCCGACAGGGGGTAAATATGTCAACTACCACATTTTTTCTGTTTGTCCGAAAATCCTAAAACGTCTTATAAATCGGAACGGAGGGAGTACAATAGAATTGAACACTGCATACAGAGGATACAAAACACAGATGGATCAATTTTTGCCTACAAAAATAGATCTATTACGCATCCACACTAAGCCAACACATATATGCATAAAGATTGTTGAGCATGGCATTTAAGTTAGAAATGATCCAATTTATGAGATGGATGTCCACATAACTATTTTTGCAACAGACTAAGCAAAGAATCACAACTTTTTATAGATTTTTTACAGCAAAAAATATAGTACAAAGTTAACTAGTTTTAACAGATATACATCAGCCATGGTACAACGTAATAACTAACTAAAAACTAATTAGTACTCCCCTAGCATCTAATTCCTACAACAAATCATATTTCTGCAACCTCAGAAGATGCAAGTGTCTGACCAGTTCCCAGAGAAATATAATATCAGAGAAGTAGGCACGTGTGCTGATATGTGAAGTACAGTATAATTACCAGCTGGAGTATTAATTGGACCACTTGGAGATACTGCAAGTGCAATAGGTTGAATCTGCAGGGGGCGGTCCAGGTAGAGGACTGGACTTAACCACACTGTGCACCCTTTGGTTCTTCATATCAATGGCGAGAACCCATGACTTAGGGTGCAAGAATTTCACTCTGGCAGTCAGGTAAAGAATATTACCATCGTCATCGCTGGCATTCATGCCAAAACAGGGGTCAGACACGAATAGATTCTGCAAGCCTCGCTGCTCTACCTTCGCCTCATCATGGCTGCCGTCTGGCAGTGACAGTGGCAGTTCGGATTCAGTGTAGTCACCGACAGAAATTTCAGAAGCTCGGAGTGTGAAGTCCTTGTGCCAATCCTTAATAGAATTACTCATATCTGCGTTGCTCCATGTAGTGATCGTCCAACTTTCTATTCGGGAGGAGGGCCACCCAGTTTCCTTATCATGCCCATCAAGCTGAATGACGTTAACTTCCAGAGCGACAAACTTGAGGCGGCCATTGATGAAGGAAATGCCACGGGTATACCTTGCAGAGGTAAATGATGCACCTTTTGGAGTAAGTGGCACTGGCACGCCTCGGAGTGAAAGCTTATCGCCCAGTATGTCACACAAGAGGATGCCACGATAGAGATCGACCCAGCCTATGGTGTCCCCGAACGTGATAACACTAGACGTATTGTGCTGGATAAAGCTTATCGACTCCAGAAGAAGCACCATGGGGGTCCAGTCCTCTGAATCACAGTCGAGCAGGTGGAGAAGGAAACTGGTGGGGTTGTACCTTTTGTGAGGAACAAGCGCGGCAATTGTGTAGCGGTCGTCACTGCGGGGGACGATGCCGACCTGGTGGAATCCGTAGAAACAACCTTGCGGTTGCGGTAGCAATTTGAGTGATGGCTGTTTGGGGCCAGCACGGTAGATGAAGAAGTCGCTCATGCCGAACCTCGGGTAGGCACATCCAGACCCGACGTATACGTGGATCAGGATGAGGTCGTCCACCATAGAGAGGAGTCTCGGGGGGAGGTGGAGTCTGCGCTTCGGGCAGTCCACGTACATGTTGGAGGGGAGCGGTGGGCGCTCGCGGAGAAACGAAACAGAGATCTCATCACCATTCCTCGTCTTGGCTTTGGCGGTGGTGTGGTTCGGAATTTCGCCGGCTTGGGCATATGCGTTGAGTAGGATCCAGGAGGGGCGGGACATCTCAACAGAGGGGACGACGGAGGTCGACATGAAAACTGTGTTTTTGGACGACTCACCGGAGGAGACTGTGGAGGTCAACATGGTAACTGCCTTTTGGGACGACTCACCGGAGGGGACGACGACGGAGATCGATGGGGGAACTGTCTACTGGATTTGGAGACAGATCGGCGGCGGCGGGGACGAGGGGTAGGAACTAGGGTTAGCAATCCTCAACCTATCGTACTATCTCGCTATATATGGCTCGTTGCGCGACTTCCCGGCGACGAGCACCCAAGCCGGGCCCATTATTTGACAATTCTTTGCCCCGCTAAGGTCTACTTATGATACGTATTAGGATTATGCTGTGTTTGGATGCAAAAAAAAACTATCTCGGAATTGAATTGGGCTGGGAATTCCAAATCCAAGTTGAATTGGAATTGGCCTCCAATTCCAATTCTGTTGTTTGGATGTGTTTGGTATTTGCTGTTGGAATCATAGGGTAGTATTCAATTCCAATTCATGTTTGGATGTACAAACCATAGAATTAGATGTTTTGTTGAGTTTGGACAATATAAACTTTGTACATGTATGAAAAATATAATACCTATATATCCGAATGTTTATATATTATTTTTGACATGTAATACTATTAAAAATATTCCGTATACTGAAAACATTAGGCCCAATTCGTTCATACAGAGTGTTCCAATATTGTTCATCAAAAGGGGAATAGGGAGACGGGGGAGAGCTCGGCTTGGGGGCAGGGGAGAGCTCGGCTTGGGAAGCAGCAGCCGCCGCACGCGCAGAAGGTGGCCGGAAAATAGCAGCAGGTCGAGCTGCGGCGCCGGGAAGCAGCAGCCGCACGCGCAGCAGCAGGTCGAGCTGCGGCGCCGGGAAGCAGCAGCCACACGCGCAACATCAGCAGGCGAGCATATGGTAGCTCGCGGCGCGCAGGCGAGGAGGCGGTGGCTCGCGGCGCGCAGGCGAGGAGGCGGCGGCTCTGCCGTGATCTAGGGTTAGGGGAGAGGATGGGGAGAGGGGGGTTGGTGCTGAGACCTCGCCTGACGACGGGAACGCGGAGGAGGACGAAGGCGAGAGGATGGGGAGAGGGGGCGGGGAGGCAGGGGAAGCTCACCGTCAGCGCCGCCGCTGCGTGTTCCTCCAGGCCGGCTTTGTCCTCGCGATGGACGGGAAGGGGACGGGTTTCTTTTTTTCTCAAAGCGGTACGCGTGCGGGGTGTCCAATTCCTAGCGATTCCGAGGCTCGGGCCTCCGAATTGGTGAGACAAGGTGGGAGGCGCGCGCGGGGATGGCTCGGAATTGTCCTCGCGATTCTAAGGGTTAATTCCACGACCACCCGAACAACAGAATTGGGCCTCAAATCTCTCTGATTGGATCAATTTCACCCCAAACTCAAATTTGGTATAATTTAAACCCTCAAATACTCAATACCATATAAATCACCCCCTAAGCTGGTTTTGTAGAGTTTGGGCAGTTTTTTTGCAAAGACGTGGCGCTGACGTGGCACATACGTGGTCGTGTCCGTTAGACGCCGTTAGGAACCGTTAGGGAGATGTGGACCCCACCTATCATTGTAACTGAAGTCCAACCCGTGCCGCGTTCCTCATCCTCGTCCGAGGTGTCGCCGGCTCCGGCCGTCGCGCCTGAAGGCGGTGCGCCAAATGTGGCCCGCGACATCGTAGATGGCGTCCTCGTGCGCCGCTCCGGAAGGTGCCGCCGCCCTGGGCAAAAATCACTAGCTTCACATGCAATTGGGAATAAATCTAAAGTTAATTTGATTTGACAGAATCGGCCTAGTAATTCAGCGCAACGAAAGACGCATCGCGGTGCTGGACGCCGAGACCGGAGAGGGCGGCAGCGAGGCGGAGGCACCGGGTATGGGTCTCCTGCCACGTCCGTGGCGGCAAGTCGCCGGCGGCGGGACGGTCTGGGTAGACGAGCGCGGAACTCTCGAGGAAGGAGATAACCGTGAGCGGAGCGTGGTTGGCGGCGCAGAGCACGACGCCCTCCATCTCCCGTCCGTCGACAGCGGAGCTGTTCGTTGCCTGCTGGAGCAAGCCCGAGTGGCGACACGGGCATTCGCGGGACACCAGCCCACCTCCTCCACGCGGGGCTGGACTCGGCGGCGGCCAACCCAGTCCATCACCAAGATCCCGATTGAATCCTCCCCACACCTCGGTCGTGCAGCCGTGCCGCTTTTCCTAGACGCGACGGCCATAGCCAGTCTCTCCCGGTCGACGCCTATTCACTAGGCCATATCAGCACACCACCCTCCTATCCACTGCCGTGAATCACGAGAGACAGACGCGAATCTCGTTGCCAGCCAGCCCAAATGATTTAGCGGCAAAGTTCGTTGCGAACCAGCGAAATGCCGGCGCGGTCGGTAGCGCCGGAAAATCCGGCGGCCACGGAGGCAGTGGCGGGCGGCGGCAGCGGCGAGCACCTCCGCGGGCACGCCCACCTCACCAACTGCATCCACCTGCACCACCACCACTCGCACGCGCACGGGCACAACGGCGCGTCCGGGCGGAGGCGCAACCCGACGGGCAAGTCGCCCACGTCTGCCGCGCTGATGCGAGACCTCCTCGCGATGCAGCGTTGCCGCTCGCTGTCAATCTGGTACTATGATCGATCGAATCCAGCTAGCTAACTCTCCGTCGATCTGGTACTATGCATGTATGGATCATCACCAATATCTGTAGGTTGTGGCCAAGAAGCTGCAGTATCTTGTCGCTCTCCACCAGCCGCTCCATCGACTCCTCCTCCACTAGGGTCGCCGCTGCCGACCGCGGGGCGCTCAAGACCCTACTCGACCAGCTCGCGGAGGACCCGCTGCAGCCCAGGCCCGCCCGCCATCCACCTCCGCCGCCCTAGATCGCCCCGGGGCCGCGGCCAAGGCCGCCTTCTCCGCCAACTCCAGCTCCCAGGAGGCCGTATGCGGCAACAAGTACTTCTTCGGCGCCGGCGACTGATAACCCACAAGTATAGGGGATCGCAACAGTCTTCGAGGGTAGTATAACCCAAATTTATTGGTTTGACACAAGGGGAGACAAAGAATACTTATAAGCCTTAACAACTGAGTTGTCAATTCAGCTGCACCTGTAAATAGACTTGCTCGCAACAAAGGATCAGTAGCAACAGTTTTATAGTAATAGCAGTAGCAAAATAGAGACAGTAGTAAAATAATGGCAGCAGTAAATATTGCATAAGACAGCAGGTTTAAAATACTGTAGGCACAGGGATGGATGAATGGGCGCTGCATGGATGATATGATTCATGTAATAAGTAAGACAAGGCATTTGCAGATGATAATAATAAAGTAACTGAGTACTAAGTAACCATAGGCATGCGTTCCATAAATAGTCGTACGTGCTCGCAATGAGAAACTTGCACAACATCTTTTGTCCTACCAGCCCGTTTGCAGCGGGGCCTCAAGGGAAACTACTGGTAATTAAGGTACTCCTTTTAATAGAGTACCGGAGCAAAGCATTAACAATCCGTGAACACATGTGATCCTCACATCACAACCATCCCCTCCGGTTGTCCCAATTTCTGTCACTTTGGGGCCTCGGGTTCCGGACAGCAATATGTGTATACAACTTGCAGGTAAGATCAACAAACAATGCATATCATCATGAATAAATAACATGTTCAGATCTGAGATCAATGACACTCGGGCCCTAGCATCAAGCATTAAGCACAACAAGTTGCAACAAAGTCTACAGCACTCCCATAAGGTACTAGGCACTATGCCCCTACAATCTTATAACTCATTACATGAATAATCACATCCAATCCCTTCCATCCCCTTCAGCCTACAGCGGGTGTTTACTCACACATGGATGGGGGAAACATGGATGGTCGATGGAGAAGCGTCGGTGACGATGACGGCGATGATCTCCTCCAATTCCCCGTCCCGGCAGGGTGCCAGAACGGAGTTTCTGGTCCCGAAATAGGGTTTTCGGTGGCGGCGGCGTTATGGAGTGTTTCTGGAGCAATGGTCGAATCCCCCCCGGTTTTTAGGTCGAAAGGGGTCTTGTAGTCGCGAAGAGGCGTCGGGGGCGTGGCCGAGGTGGCCACACCATGTGGTGGCGCGGCCTGGGCCCACCCGCGCCACCGTGTGGTGTGGGCCCCTCGTGGCCCTCCTCCACTTGGCCTTTTGGCTCCGTGTGTCCCCCAGTTAAATATTGATTTTTCCATATTTTCCACGGATTTTCCCGAAAGTTGATTTTCTGCATAAAAACGAGACACCAATGCAATTCTGCTGAAAACATCGTTAGTCCGTGTTAGTTGTATCCAAAACACACAAGTTTGAGGTAAAACAATAGCAAAAGTGTTCGGGAAAGTAGATACGTTTTCGACGTATCAACTCCCCCCAAGCTTAGCTTATTGCTTGTCCTCAAGCAATTCAGTTGAAAACTGAGAGCGATAAAAGAACTTTCACGAACACATTTGCTTCATATAATGCATATATACTCACTACATGGACAAATGCTTAGACAATTCATAACAAGATACATGCTAATAATATCACAAAGTAGCTATGTCAAACATGAAAAGAGACCAACATCTTAATAGTAAACAACATAGAACATATCTCTAAGCAGGATTGCAAAGCTCATAATAAAGCATGATAAAGTGGTATCTCGCTTGCCTGTTTTTTAATCACGCAAAACATAAATGCCCAGGCACCTCTGAAGTTCAAGTGAGACTAGAGGTAAATATTATCAAAGGTAAAAGCATCACAGTTATACCACAATTAACCGTATTCTGGGACAAGCACATTGCACTAAGAATGATAGTTAAGCTCTCAAGAAGGTGCTGAAAGAAAGAGGATGGTGACTCAACATAAAAGTAAAAGATTGGCCCTTCGCAGAGGGAAGCAGAGATTATCATGTGCTAGAGCTTTTTATTTTTGAAACAGAGATAAAATGTTTTTGAGAGGTGATTGTTTTTGTCAACGAATGGTAATAGAGTTTCTGTCATCTTCCATACTAAACAAGTTGAGAGCGGTTCCGAATTTGTATTAAGCACTTATAGCATGCTCTTTTATAATATGACACTCCTCCCAACCTTGCTTTTCACAAACCATGGCTAGCCGAATCCACGGGTGCCTGCCAACATTCTCATACCATGGAGGAGTGTCTTTTTTTGAATTTACTTTTTTTTTATGTTATAATGGTCTAACCAGCTCTTTGCAAAATTAATGACAAGCTTGATGAAGCATGCGAGTCAGGGGGGTACTTAATTCAGTATGGAAGACGACATAGCCAACTACTACTTCTTCATGAGCTAAGAACAGTGTCACAAATTGAGAAGTATTTTGAAAGTTTTAAAGGTAGCACATGAAAATTTACTTGGAATGGCAGAAAATACCATATGATAGGTAGATATGGTGGACTCTTTGGAATAACTTGGTTTAAGGATTTGGAAGCACAAGCGAACCATACGCTTAGTACAAGTGAAGGCTTAGCAAAGACTGGGAAGCGACAATCAAGAGAGCAATAACCATCATAATCATACTTGCGACAGAATAAAATTAACTGGGGCATAAAAGTGATACAAGTACTCTGAAGCAATGTAAATCATCGAGGCTTATTGACTTTTTGTTTAGTAATATGCATGCATGAGCATGTGCCAAGTCGATCAAATGAATTTCTCCAGAGGAGGATACCACAATGTCATACCGAACGATGAACAATACGATGCAAGCAAATTAACATGGCATGCTATCTACTATTAATAAATTGGAACTAAACATGAGAGAACATGAACTACTAAGCATCCATTAAATGACATATACCTCACATGAACCAACTAAGCATGCTCACATAGATAAGTATATGTACAAAAATGAAAACAAACAGTGTTCATACCAGCCTCTCACCCAACTCAAGTTGTCGTAAATCATCATCATTGCTTTTCACTTGTGCAAGTTGGATAATATGAAAATGATAACCAAGCTCCATGAGCCACCGGAGAATGCTATTCTCTGCAATAAAGCTTTACAAAACCAAAGAAGAACAACAAATATTTTTGGGTTTTCGATTTTAGAAATAAGCACCAAAGGAAACAAACCAACAAAGCAAAATATTTTTGGATTTTCAAATAGCAAACCGAAATTAATAACTAAGCAAACTACTACTAAATACTAAAGAAAGTAAACAAAGAGAAACAACGAAAATATTTTTGGTCTTTTTGTGTTTAGGAAAGCAAACCAAAGAACAAACAACTAAAAGAAAGAAAAGAAAACGAAACATGAATATACAAAGAACCGACCGAATAAGATATGTAAATGAGTGAGTTGTCGGTATACCTCCCCCCAAGCTTAGGCTTTTGGCCTAAGTGGAGGTCAATCCCATCGCGGCCATGAAGAGGCGCCTCCAAAATATGACGAGGATGCTTCCCTGTCCTGATATGAACCAGAGGCTGCACCGGTGTAATGCACCGTGTGGTCCTCCGCGTGCGCCTCGTGACCCTCCTGGTCACCCTGCCCGTGGAAACCAAGTAGACGGAGCTGATCGTCCATCTCCACCTTTGAGCGCGACCAAGGCCTCCTGCGAACATCAAACAAGGCAGGCTGCGGCAAGGGAATATGGCTCTCCTCTCCATCAGTAAATAGCATTCTATAAACGAGGTTACCCTCACAAGAATTAGCTGTAACAAATTGATGCATTTTCATGGCAGCAAGATCAAGTCTATGAGGAGCTAATAATGCATCACTAGGATCAACAGAAAGACCTAGATGAGCTAACATGCGTGAGGCAATGATGCCTCCATAAATAGGTCCCCTAGCAGCCAAGCGACGAGCAATAAGAGCACCAAGATTATAACTAGTTCTACCATTAAGAGCGGTATCCAGAAAAGCAAGATGGTAGTTAGAGATATTACTCGTGTTCTCCCTACCAAGCACACTAGTAGCAAGATAATATGCAAAATATCTAATAGCTGGGAGTTGAATGTTTCTTATCTTGCCACGTTGAGCTGTGCGATCATCATCATTGGTCACCCCTCGGTATAGCTCAAGTAAATCAGCGGGTCGACCTTGAATCTTCTTTGCCGTTCCAGATGATGTAATACCTATAACATGACAAAAATCTGACAAAGACAGGGTGATAGGCCTCTCATATATTTTGAATGAAACAGTTGGCCCAAAATGAGCATTGTTAAAAACAAAGCTCTCAACGAAAATCTTAGTGAGCATGGCATATTGGTTTCTTTCATCATTCATATAATTAGTTAAACCAACTCTACCAACAAGAAATAGGAAATCCTCCAAGATCCCTGCATTATGCACAAAGTTAGTACAAGGGAATGAAGATGGATGTGCATCTCCATCATCATGCTCATTATCAATAGTTGGGGCAATGAGATCTTCATTATAAGATGTCCTCAATCTAGTGGTTGATCTTGAAGGCCTCTCCCTTCTTGGTGCATTCCTCTCAAAGATTTCTCCATAAGTGTGGTTATGCATTTTCTGAAATTTTTAACAAACAACACAAAACTTGATTTTTAGACATCTAGTTGAAGGAAACTGTCATAGGGAATTGCCAGGGAGCTAAACATGCATCAAAACTAGTTTTTCCAAGTCTAAAACAAACATTCAAGCTCACAAACCTGCAACCTATGATCTGAAAATACTCAACATATACTTCACTAAACAAAATTCTAATTGGATAGGTGGAGGAGTCACTTACCGGAGATCAAATGCTCCAAATTTCAGCACAAATGATGGGCTGAACAAGGAGATCCAAAAACTCGAAAAATCGCAGAAAGAACTCGTGTTTGAGCAATGGTGGTCGAATGGTCGGGGAGAGAGAGTGTCCAGGGAGGAGAATGAGTAAGTGGAGGGCCAGGGGGGCCCCACACCATGCCCAGGCGCGGGCCAGGGTGGGCCGCGCCACCATGTGGTGTGGCCACATGGTGGGTCCCCCTGGTCAGCTCCAGGCATTTCCAGAATCCCCACATTTTTATAAGACTCATGGTATAATTTTTATTAATTTTTGAAAACTTCGAAAAATTCACTTTTCTGGGTGTTTAGCAAATTAAACTCAGGCAGAAAAATTATTAAACACCAACAACAACAAAACTTTTTTGACAAACTAAGCAATACTACAGTAGGTGAAACAAAGGGTAGGAAACACAACCTTGTTTAGCTCATCCATGCATTAAAATGTATTTGTTAACAAGGTTGATCAAGTCTTGCTATCAAATAAATTTTAATGACATAAATGAATTAAACTTCACTAACCAATCATGTTACCTTATATTGTATTGATATGGTCCCAATCATAATATTTTGATATCCTTCTTGATGCTCATATATGGGACAATCAATATTTCCAACTTTGATAGTTCTCAAATTAGAGATTTTATGAACTCCAGTTATTCTATTAATCTTCTTGGGAAAATGAACAGTGTGCTCAGTGCCATTAACATTAAAAGTTACTTTGCCTTTGTTGCAATCAATAACAACACCTGCAGTATTAAGAAAGGGTCTCCCAAGAATAATAGACATATTATCATCTTCCGGCATATCAAGAACAACAAAATCAGTTAAAATCAAGCAATTGGTAGTTACTTGAACAGGAACATTCTCACAGATACCAACAGGTACAGCAGTAGACTTATCAGCCATTTGTAAAGATACATCAGTAGGTATCAATTTATCCAAATCAAGTCTCTTATAAAGAGAGAAAGGCATAACACTAACTCCTGCTCCCAAGTCACATAGAGCAGTCTTAACATAATTACTTGTAATAGAGCAAGGAATGGTTGGTATACCTGGATCTCCCAACTTCTTTGGAACCTTGCCATTGAAAGAGTAATTAGCAAGCATAGTAGAGATCTCCTCATTAGGAATTTTCCTTTTGTTAGAAACAATATCTTTCATATATTTTGAATAAGGAGGTAATTTAATAGCATCAGTCAAAGGGATTTGCAAGAACAAGGGTTTCATCCAGTCACAAAATTTGTTATAGTGTTCTTCCTCTTTTGACTTAAGTTTCTTAACAGGAAAAGGCATTGGCTTTTGAACCCAAGGTTCTCTTTCATTACCATGCTTCTTAGCAATAAAATCTTCTTTAATGTTCTCTTTACTTTTAGCATTCTTTTTAGGTTCTTTATCACCTTTCTCTTTATCAGAAGCATCATTTTTATCACTATCACTATCATGTTCATTACCACTTTCAGTTTCAGCATCAGAGATAGAAACACTATTAGGATCATTAACAGGTTCAGGAGATTCTACAACCTTTTTATGTTTCTTCTTCTTCTTTTTCTTAGAAGGAGCATTAGTTTCATTAACTTGTTGAGAATCTTGTTCAACTCTTTTGGGATGTCCCTCAGGATATAAGGGATCCTGAGTAGAAGCACCACCTCTAGTTGTCACTTCATACACATGCTTATCTTTTTCTTTAGAAGTGTTAACTAGCATATCTTTTTGGACTTTAGTAAGTTGATCAATTTGAGTTTGCACCATATGAAAGTGTTTAACCAGCATTTTAACATCATTAGAGGTTCTTTCCACAATATCATGCAAATTATCAATAGCACGAGAATTTCCTATCAAATGATTTTCTATTCTCATATTAAAGCTATTTTGCTTTTCAATAAAATTATCCAACTCATCTAAACATTGACTAGGAGGTTTACCATAAGGGATATCATATTCATTAAAGTATTGGAGAGAGTGTACCTCAATGGTGGATGAAGGAGGAATTGGCTTACATAAATCTTCTATGGGTGGTAGATTTTTCACATCTTCAGATTTAATACCCTTCTCTATGAGAGATTTCTTGGCCTCTTCCATTCTTTCATCATCTAATTCAATCATCCCTCTCTTCTTTGATATTGGTGTTGGAGGTGGTTCAGGTATGGTCCAATCATCATGATTTTGGCTTATTTTAGCCAACAATTCTTCAGCTTCGGCTGGAGTCCTTTTCCTGAAAACACAACCAGCAAAACTATCCAGGTATGCCCTAGATTCAATGGTTAGTCCACTATAAAATATATCAAGTAAATCATGACCAGGCCGAGCTCTAATGAGAGAGCAAAACCTTGACCATGCAGCAGGTAATTTCTCTCCTTCTTCCTAATCAAAACTATAAATTCTCTGCAAAGCAGCTTGTTGAGCACTAGCAGGAAAATATTTTTGAAAGAAAACATCAAGAAATTCATCAGGATTACGAATAGAACCAGGAGGCAAATTATTATACCAAACTTTAGCATCATCCTTTAATGAGAAGGGAAAAATTTTAGTAACAAAGTACCTTCTTTTCTTCAGATCATCAGAAAACAAGCCACTCATAATAGAGAGCTCATTCATGTGCTCCACAACACTTTCTTTTTTAGTACCACAAAAAGGTGATTTCTCAACAATAGATATGTGTGCCACATCAAGAGAGAAATTAAAATTTTATCTTTAATGCTTATGGGAGAAGTGGCAAATTTAGGATCAATAGGTGGTTGATATTTAACAGCATATTTTGCAAGAAGGTTTTTAATGCCACTTGCATCAGTATTAAGGCACTCATCAATAAAGTTATCATCAATTTCCACATAAGCATCATCAAGATCATCACTAGAGCATTCAACAGACACAGGAGAACCAACAGGTGTAATAGTGTTTTCATCAGGTGTTTCAGTACTTTCAATTTGTTTAGACTTAGCAGTAGCAGCATCTAAGAAAGAACCCGAAGGAATATTTTTATCAATCACAGTTGAGACATCATCAAAATTTTCAGAGACAATTTCAGATTCAGCAGAGGTACCAGCACGTGAAGCTTGTGGTGGTGTGACAAGTTGACTTATGACAGTAGGTGAATCAAGAGCAGCAGAGGAATTCAGAGTTGTACCTCTTCTTGTAGTGGAAGGCAAAATGTGGACCTTCCCATCATTAGGCTTACCCATGATGAATGAGTTGCAGCGAACAATATCACTTCCAGATGAGCTTATAAATAAAGCTATGCTCCCCGGCAACGGCGCCAGAAAATAGTCTTGATAACCCACAAGTATAGGGGATCGCAACAGTCTTCGAGGGTAGTATAACCCAAATTTATTGGTTCGACACAAGGGGAGACAAAGAATACTTATAAGCCTTAACAACTGAGTTGTCAATTCAGCTGCACCTGTAAATAGACTTGCTCGCAACAAAGGATCAGTAGCAACAGTTTTATAGTAATAGCAGTAGCAAAATAGAGACAACACTAAAATAAAGGCAGCAGTAAATATTGAAGAAGACAGTAGGTTTAAAATATTGTAGGCACAGGGATGGATGAATGGGCGCTGCATGGATGATATGATTCATGTAATAAGTAAGACAAGGCATTTGCAGATGATAATAATAAAGTAACTAAGTACTAAGTAACCATAGGCATGCGTTCCATAAATAGTCGTACGTGCTCGCAATGAGAAACTTGCACTACATCTTTTGTCCTACCAGCCCGTTTGCAGCGGGGCCTCAAGGGAAACTACTGGTAATTAAGGTACTCCTTTTAATAGAGTACCGGAGCAAAGCATTAACAATCCGTGAACACATGTGATCCTCACATCACAACCATCCCCTCCGGTTGTCCCAATTTCTGTCACTTTGGGGCCTCGGGTTCCGGACAGCAATATGTGTATACAACTTGCAGGTAAGATCAACAAATAATGCATATCATCATGAATAAATAACATGTTCAGATCTGAGATCAATGACACTCGGGCCCTAGCATCAAGCATTAAGCACAACAAGTTGCAACAAAGTCTACAACACTCCCATAAGGTACTAGGCACTATGCCCCTACAATCTTATAACTCATTACATGAATAATCACATCCAATCCCTTCCATCCCCTTCAGCCTACAGCGGGTGTTTACTCACACATGGATGGGGGAAACATGGATGGTCGATGGAGAAGCGTCGGTGACGATGACGGCGATGATCTCCTCCAATTCCCCGTCCCGGCAGGGTGCCAGAACGGAGTTTCTGGTCCCGAAATAGGGTTTTCGGTGGCGGCGGCGTTATGGAGTGTTTCTGGAGCAATGGTCGAATCCCCCCCGGTTTTTAGGTCGAAAGGGGTCTTGTAGTCGCGAAGAGGCGTCGGGGGCGTGGCCGAGGTGGCCACACCATGTGGTGGCGCGGCCTGGGCCCACCCGCGCCACCGTGTGGTGTGGGCCCCTCGTGGCCCACCTCCACTTGGCCTTTTGGCTCCGTGTGTCCCCCAGTTAAATATTGACTTTTCCATATTTTCCACGGATTTTCCCGAAAGTTGATTTTCTGCATAAAAACGAGACACCAATGCAATTCTGCTGAAAACAGCGTTAGTCCGTGTTAGTTGTATCCAAAACACACAAGTTTGAGGTAAAACAATAGCAAAAGTGTTCGGAAAAGTAGATACGTTTTCGACGTATCAGCGACGAAGGCAGCGAGGAGCTTCAGCAGCGCTCGCGGCAGCCTCAGGCGTCCCAGGACTCGCGCAACCTCTGCGGCGTCCTCTGGAACTGGTCGCGCCTCCACAACCGCATCAAGTCCATCCTCGCCAGGCTCCCCACACCTCTGAGCGATTCCCCGCAACACTTGTAGGTGGCGGTCGGCAACGGCTGCGGACGGCGAAATCGGTGGGCGGTACGGGTTCCTTCGCCGGCGAGCTCCAGGGCGGGGCGGGTCGAGTGGGATTTAGGATAGAGAGACAGGGCCGCTAATAGGTGGGCCCCACGAATGTACTAACGGTGTTAACGCCGTGCCATGTCAGACAACCACGTCATCGTGCAAAACAGCCTAAATTTGCCTCAATACCACTCAAATTGGTCCAAAACCACCCAAATTGAATGCTAGGGGATGATTTAGACAGTATTGGGGATTTGAGGGTTCAAAATATCCCAATTTATTATTTAGGGGGATTTGTGTGCAATGTGCGAGATTTGAGGGTGAAAAATATACTTAATCCTACGTATTACAATACCACGGCCCATAAAAGATACATTACAAGTTCTTTCGGAAACTACTCCGTGCCGCGCGCGCGATTTCTACTATCAGTTCGCTTAAGAAATTTTTATGGTGGGAACGGCCCATTTGTTGCCAGTTCACTTGACTACCGTCAGTTCCCTAATGCCTTTGTTCACTTCTAGTACTAGTAAATGTGCACGTATAATACATATGTAATAATAGTGAATACAATATTAATAACTCATAAAATATCAATGATTTTAATTATTAAAGCGAATAAACAAATATAACAGAATCCCACATGTCGATATGAAAAATGAAACGACAGTACTAATTAATCGAAGCACGTGCACATGCACGTAAGGTTAGAGTTCAGAATTCAAATATTCAAAATCTTAAATTTTGTTGCACATATATGTACTTCTAATTTTATATGTGCAATGATTTGCACACATTTCATAAACTCTTGCGTGTTAAAATCTTTATGGGAAACCTTAGAGAAATTTCTACAACGTATCAATTAAATCCATTGCCAACATCCATCTCTCTTATTGGATGAATAAAATACATAGTTCATATCTAAACGCTTATATGAGGTACTACCAAATCAGCATCAAAGACGTCTTACCAACTAATGGTCCCATGCACATATATTAATATTTTAGCTCCCAAAATTTCACGATTCAATGTCATCAAACACATCACATTTATTTCGGTAAGTACATGTATCCATGTTAAATATTCACATCTATCTATTATATACTTAAAGCAATAGAAAATAAAGCTACCATGCATGTTCGGCCACATAGGCTAAAATTATATGATCCGTTCGATCATAATGGTTTATAATTATAACGGCCAAGATTAAAGGTTTTACATAACATGTACTGCACATATTGTTTTGGACAAACAAATCTGCCACGTATCAGATCTGTTAAGATTTAATAATAGACAGATGTGGATGACCATAGTAAAAAAAAGTTCGCATTGAAAACTGCAGTGGACGTGTCAAAAAAAACTGCAGTGGACCAACCCGGTAGCAGAACGGGTCATCCACGTCTAGGACATAAAAAGAGTCCCCGCTTCACGCGATTCTCAACAGAAAACAGAGTCCGGTCACGCATGTCCCATCGAGATAGTTTGTAAGGGGTTGGACCTTTTTAGAAAGAAGGCTCTTCCACTTGATGTATGAGTATAGAAAATGCTTGTCTGTGTTCTATTAAACATCATGCTTGAGCAGTCTATTATTTTCGAGGATTAAATCATGTGAAAAATTCGTAATATCTCCAACACAAGAACAGGCAGACGTGGTGTGCATAGAGAATTGTCAGCTGTCCTATGGAGTGAAAAAAGAATGAGCAAATGGAAGCAACGACAGCCATTGTGAAGAGCAACTAGCAGCAGACAGAGAGGACGTGTAAAAGCGGAGGAAGGTCCACGATGCCATGCACACGGATACACCGCGGCCTCTCGACTTGGCCAACTTGCGGAAGGAAACTTGTCATCAGAAGATAAAGTGGTCGATTCTCCCATTTCACATCGTCTCATCTCCTCCTCTACTTGACAAATAGTTTATGTTATCCAGCGACCGACCGCCAAATCGATCGGCTTCCGTCCGGTATTGGTCGGTGTACGTCGTGTGTCGTGCATGAACCTCTCCTTGGCCGAATATAGTACGATCAACTTGGCAGACAGAGCTAGCTAGCCTGTTTGCGCTCTGTGATTTAGGAGGAAACGGGGGACGGGACGGGACGGCGAGTGTATTATTCTCCTACGTACCTTGTTTCAGTTTGCCGTGATGAGGAAGAAGACAGTGGATGCATGCACGGAAGGATCGATGAGTTGGACACATGTCGATGGTACAGCAGACGATCTGGTAGAAAATTCAAGAGCTAATACACTAGACATACAACAACCCGTACAGTAGCTGGTACATAAACTTGAAAGTGGGGCAAACTGGTGGCACATGAACTTGCGATGTCGTGCAAAAAATAGTCCAAACCGAGAACCAACACTTATTTGGATGATTAAGTGGGTGGTTGTATCCCTAATCCATCAGAATTCATATCCTATATTTGATACTGGTGTTTCTCATTATATGCGGAATATTTTTCAGTGGAATACGACGCTCCCGTCGATAGCGAGGCGCCTATGGTGACTTTTCAATCTCAAGACCTAACCCGCCGACTCAGTATTTCGGAGGAGCTCACAGAATTAGAGTGTGCGTGCGTGCATTTATAGGGGTGAGTGTATGAGCGTGTATGTGAGCGCATGTATTGTATTGTGTTTCGCAAAAGAAAATTGTCCAAACCGCTATGAGGCTAACACGTGGCATTGATTATTTTGCAAACACCCCCGAATATCTTTCTCTTGCAGCCGTAACCGTCACCTTGTTTTCTTTAGTCCACCGTTGTGCGGCCGTCGCCATCGAGCAGGCAGCATGGCCCGCGCGAGAAATAAGTCTGACGTGTTCTCTCCGGCACGGTAGTCACTTCATGTGTGGAGGCGATGCCACGAGCGTTGGCTTGGTAGTCCGTCACATGACGAAGCTAGAGCCGGACGGTACAAGGGGTTGGCCTCGGGCGTCCCGTTGTGCTCCTCGAAGGCGGTGCAGAGGCGACCGACGAGGGGGGTCAAATGAATCTAAGCCTACGAATCAAACACTTCATATGCCTCTCGATCGGTGTATGTTCGTAGTATCTGAACTTGTGTACCAAGTCACACCACACGCACACACTCACACACACCACTAGCACACAAGACAAATCTACAAACTACACACAACACACGTATTTTGAGCTGTAACAGTTGAAAAAAAAACACTTCATATGCAACATTTTTTTTAATCAAAGAGGGCCTTGCACCTACTGCAGCACAATCAAACCGGCCATCAGCTCGATAGACACCATGGCCTAGGCCTGATGCCAACGTGACTCTTATGAATTCCGACGTGGAACGACTGGTAATTGCTAAAAAAAGGGTTCACTTTGCAAAGGGAATCTAACTCCCACCCCCGTCGCGACAAGTGTCGCCTTCTCCTCGGTTGGTCCCCCATTGGTGCTTGCATGTCCGCTAAGTGTCGCAACCGGAGTTAAATTGGGGATGAAAGAGAAAAAATTACAGGAGGTGGGAGGAAGCTTTTTCCCTTTTATTTTTTTGAACCGAAGTTAAAAAACGAAATATCTTGGGAAACCGCTAATCCAAATTACGAACCGTTTTCATTTTTGAGCCCCTCACGTCGAGATTTTCAAAACTAGATCTCATGTTGATAGGTTTCAACAAACTTTTTTTTTTACATCCGGTTCTGTATAGTTTGTACATCCGGTAGCAGTGTGATTGTATATTTCCAGTTTTGTACATCTACAGTTTGTACATCTCTAATTTTGTAAAACTCCAGTTTTGTACATCCGGTAGTAGTGTGGTTGTATATTTTCAGTTTTATACATCTCCAGTTTGTACATCTAAAATTTTGTACATCTCAAGTTTTGTACATCCGGTACCAGTTTGGTTGTACATTTCCAGTTTTGTACATTTTTAGTTTTATACATCCGGTAGCAGTGTGGTTGTACATCTCCCTTTTTTACATCTCCAGTTTTATACATTCGGTCTCTAGTTTGTTCGTCCGGTAGCAGTACATCTCCAGTTTTCCAGTTTTATAGGCTTCGTGTGGATGTACGCGGGGACTTGTACGCGGGTTCTTCAACGATCGATCCGTCGACATACAAGGGCCGCGAGTACGCGCGCCCGCGCGTGGGACTCGAGGCGGCTTCGGCCGGCCGGGCTGTGCGGACCGTACGCACATGTCATACGCCACGTGGCGTCGTGTACGACGTGGGTTTCCCTTTCCAAAGGTTACCCTTCTCGTAATCGTACCCGAAACAACCCTGTCCTGTTCATGAAATCCGGAATCAGATTGCGGCGTCTTTCTAAATGTTTGAGAACAGGGGCGGAGACAGGGGGGTGCTAGCAGGGGCTAGACCCCCCCCAACGATCGGCCCCCCTCAACTATTCTGTCCAGATGCCAATACTAATACGGTAGCATACTAGCATATACGTACTACCAATAGCCAAGAAAATTTAATTACTTAGCATATTCAGCCCAAAGCCTAACTCATTAGTGTATTGCTCCTTAATGTATTGAAGCCCAAAACGAGCACACGTTCAACTTTTAGGCCATCGTGGGTAAACTGCTCTGTCGTTTCATTAGCTAAACCTAGCGCAGTCGTTCAGATAGATAGGTTGGAGTCCGCCGCTCGCTCGCGAAGACGCCGTGGCGGCGCCATGCTAGCCAGGTCGCCGTCGCTGCTTTTGTAGGTTTTGCCACGACGCCTACGGCCAAGCGTTTCACAGTCCGTCTTCCTCAAACACTCGAATCGAAGGTACCACACATCATAAGCTGGTTTCTTGTCCAGTTATTGCATAACCTATGGTCTAATTGACTGGTTCATCTTGCATTTGCATATCAGACAATCTATTAATTTACCAATTAGATGTGTCATTCTATTGATCCGAGATGGCTTATTAGGGTTTATATGTATATTAGAAAATAGCTACAAAGGTCAGCTTCAATAGGATCAAGTTGTCTGATGAACATTGTAGTCCTAATGAACTCGATCTAAATTAAATTAAATTAAGCATTTGTTTTGTAGTGCCTAATACTATATATTATTATATTTTAATGTCAATTTTGCGGTGATACTTATAATTTATGATATTTGTCTCCATATTTTTCTTCTAAAAATTTACACACATAGGTGTATCTTAGAGAGAAAAAAAATCTTATGTAATATCATTACCATCTTCGCCCCCCTCATGTTCGAATCCTGGCTCCGCCCCTGTTTGAGAAGAAATAAATAATGGTACAAAGCCTATATATATATGCCTGGGGAATAGGTATATGATGACGCTAGCTACAACGTGCAATTGCCTTCCAGGATAACCTACAATAAGCATTTTGAGCTACTTTGCAAGAAAAGGAGCTCAGAAACACAAGTGCAAATGCTGGGATCACCAATATCACACACTACAGAAAAAAAAAATCTTATAAAATACAGGTCCAAATGGGTATCAGCCCACAGAAAGTTAAAGTCAAACAAGCAAAGCCGTCGATCATTTACCAATCAACATCGCATGACGGGTAACACGCACAAAAACTAAAGCGTATATCGAAAAATCACCACATGAGGTTACATGTTATAGCTCTGAACTTTCAAAGATACAGCAGTGAGTAAATAAAGCTTGAACATAGCAACTAGTACAACAGACTCACATCCAAATAAATATTCAATTGAACACTTGATGTTTTGTCATCAGTAACTAAAACTCATCTAGGATGGAAGGAAAGTAATTTCTAGATCAATGGTGCATGTGCCAAGTTTCTGAACAAAGGTTTGCAGTACATAGCGGAGTGATGAACTGCAACGTGTGATTGACAAAGGATTCTGCTTCGGTGTCCCCCTCCCCAAATTTTTACACCCGACACATGAGATGGCTCCGTACCTCTTCGTTTTCACGGATGGCTGTGAAAAATAAGGAATTACGCAACCCTGTACAAAGTCAGCATGGCCTGTTTCTATTTACGCTAGTCTGTATATCAAACGCATACATATACATGAATAAACTGCACGTTGTTGTGGATCCGCCGCTTTCCCTCATTTCCGGTATTAGTCCCAACCATTATCACGGTCGATCGGTGGCACGACCCTAGTCGAAATCGACTGAACGGCTGGCGATGCGTCCAAGATGACGGCACGGAGGCGGCAGCCGGCAGCGCCCTAGAATATTCAAAAGCCGGGTGGTTTCCGGACATTGGCCGGCCCCAAGCCCCATGTTCCTAATGCATGCTCAGTGCAGCGTGGTGGCGTCATTAGAGCAGCAACGAAGCTTTTCTCGCGTAGAGGAGATGAGGACGAAGCGTTACGTGTGTTGGGCCATTTTTCTTTCTCGTTATATTGGGCCTTATCCATGTCGTTAGCTGTGAAGGAGAGAGGCCTGGTGGCCATATTTCTCTCTCGTTACATTGGGCCTTATCTATTGTCGTTAGCTGAGGATGGTATTGGTGCCTGTAGGCTAGATATGGCCCAATCTAGTCACTTTCCTGCTCGTTATTTGTCTAAAATCAAGTCATTTCCTGATCGCTGATTTAAAAAATATTTAGAATGTACATGTTTGTGTCTTTTACATCTTCTAAAAAAAATTGTGAGGAAAAATATATATAGAGCTGTAGTAAAAAAGACAAAACAATCCTATGAAAGTCATTTCGTGGCACTGAAAATTATCTTGTTTACATAGGTCGGAAGAACCATGAAATTTTATATGTGGACATAGACATCACTATATTTTTCTTTCATATAAGGCCCTTATAAATTCACCCCGGGACCTCGTGATGTCAGGTCCGGCTATATGTCCGGGCCATATAAGAAGCGACCCGGACTATGCCCAGACCTGGCCCGGTATTTCATTGCTGTAACAAATTTTTTATTTTGATGGGACACTCTAACATATATACATGGAGTGGCATGGCGGTGACCTTATCTCTCCGGCCCGTTTAGCAACAGCGGCCCCCCAAGTCTGCCAAAGCGGACGCTATGTGCGTTATCCGGGGCGGTCCAGTTATTTTCCTATTTCTGTTATTTATAAGTTTTCTCTGTCCTACAACCATCAAAGTGCATCTAGTCGAATGTAAATAAACTAGTATTTAATATATATAGAAAAATTAGTCACATTATCTTTGTAGTACATGATATCTTGCCCGTTCCATAATATTAGCCTAATATTATCGATATGCCGATATGAAATTGGTTAAATATTTTTGTTGTTTCTATTCGTTTTGCTGATTTTCATATCAATTCATTACATTGTAATCACTTAGCTTCAAAAAATTATTTTATGTTGTTTGTTACTTTATTAGGTCTAACTTGCATGGTCGAGAACATAACCAAGTGACAATGTGGCGCTCTGTCGTTGCCATATTAGCAAGGCAGTGACCAACCTTAAGCTAGAAATGTTCCGCCTTACTCCCTCCGTCCTAAAATAAATGACTTTTATTTGTCCACATACAGATGTATTTAGACATCTTTTAGTGTGTAGATACATCTATATGTAGACAAATGGAAGTCAAGTAATTTAGAATGGGGGGAGTAGTTATTACTGGTGTAAATAGCAACATAAGAGAAAATAATTATGTTCAAACACACAACGGATACTTAGACGTTACTATCAAGTTCTTGCTGACCATTACGAGAAGCAACATAAATTAAACAGTTGTGCAACATTCATCACTAGCACTTGAAACATAAATTCATAACATTAGCAAAATCAACATAAGTTCAGTTCACAACACGGAATATATCGTAGCTTAACACAGACACATCAGTTCAATACATAGAGTAATACAATATAAAACGCAGATGCAAACAATTGAACATAACTGAAGCACAACCAGATCAACTTGATCAAACATCTTTGCCTTCTTCGCCATCTTTCTTGGACATCTCGAGTTCTTTGCGAAGGAGCAAATCTTCCTCCTGAAGGTGCAAAATTTCCTTGCGGTGGAGCTCCACCTAATAATTCAGCAGTTGATTCTTGTCAATCAAGTCGATGTTGGTCAACATCAACCGATTCCCCTCCGCTACACACTTCTTCAGCTTCTCCTACAGCTCACACACGTCCGCTTTAGCAGCACCCTCCATTTCGAGATACTTCTTACATTTACGCAGTGCATCAACTAACTGATCTGAATGCTGAGTCAGTTGGAATCTGAGCAATGTGATGAGGACCATCTCAGACGACGACTTCTACATGAGTGAAAGAAATAGTAAGAATATATAATTGAAGCTAACTAACTACAAAAAATATATAGCTATAAGATAGTTCATACTACAGGACAGTGAGCCATAGTTAAGAAGACATCATAATAAACAGGAAATGATGATAGCCATCAAAATAAAGTGGTGTTACATGAAACTATAGGGTCTTACTACCAAATTGTTACTTGGTGATTTCAAAAAACAAAAATCTTTTAGTAGACAACAAAGATAATACAAATTTAACTCGTATACCAAACAAACACAAATACCAAACAAACACAAATCAATGTACACACTAAATTGTGTGTAACTAAATTGTTACTCATGTATGTCATATTGAACAGAAGATTGAAACTAACTATTTCACAAAAACTAAAAAATGCTATATCTCACACAAATACCATGACCAAGCCAGAATATCTAATTTAAACAACATAAAACTATTATTGCGCAAATACTACAAATCAAATTATAATAATAAAACCATATAACATATAGTAAGGTAGCAGTGCATGGCTGTAGTAGACTCAAACTTGAGAGAAATGGTACAAATAGGTTTTTTTCATATCAGTTGGAGGTTGCACCAACAATGAGTGTGTTTATTGTCAAAACAAATACTTTCAAGCTAATACTCATGCTTAACAAAATACAATAACAAATGCAATAGAAATTCTCATGCTAATTACTGTATGATGCCACCTGTTTGGTTTATTTACTCTTCGACTTTATAACAGAAGTAACACAACACAAAATAATGCACTAACCGAAATTCACTACTTACTGTTTGATGCCACCTATTTGGTTTGCTAGCACGACTTGGTACTAATGGAAAAAACCAATGAACGTTGGTTGGTCTGTTATTAGCAATAGCTTCATACTATTTTTTGATTTCAGATCCAATAACTAACCGAAATAATAAAAATAAGAAAAAAATATACTCCCTCCGATCCGGTTAAACTGTCGCTGAAAATGAACTTATCTAGTACAATTTCATAGTTATACTTACGTCAATTAGTTAGGTTCAGAGGGAGTATCAATGTTGCCCATGATTGCGGCCCGGTGAACATCTCAATCTAACTACCCATTTCACGGATCCAGCCTTGTCTAGCATAACCTATTCACATATCCTATACTAAAAAAAAATGTAAAACACAGTAGATTGAATAGTATTTTACGATCTAACCTCGACCTCATCGTCGTCGGTGATGAGGGTGCGGTGAGGACTAGCGTCCGACGTCGCGATGACGACGGCGCCGGATGGCGCGACGGACACCAAGGCCTCCAGATCTGTCTCGGGAGTGACTGCATCAACCCCTGCATCCACCACGGAGATGGCAGCCGAAGCATCACTCCCATCTTCATAGCCGACAACACCTGGGGCAACGACATCAGATGTCTCATCGACGACGGTCACCGGCATCGGATCTACCTCCATGTCGATGGCTTTCGATCTCATCATGGCTGATGCCGGGGTGGCAGGGACTGGGTTTTGGCTCTAGAAGCGGAGGGGACGAGGCGGTTCTCTCTATGATTTGGGGCAAAATGGTTGTGGGTAGGGAGGGGATGCATCCAGTCGGGATTTATTTCCCTTTCGCTCTCCCAGTGATGCAACTGATTCATGACGAGGCCCATAGTCCTGGGCCGGCCCAACGAACGGCTGTGCGGCTGGCCACTAAAACAGCAGTTTCGACCGGCCCAATTACCTTTTTTCCTTTAGTAAGTTTTTCAACTAATATTAGCAATTTTTTAATAAAAATGTCTTAATAGGTAAATATTTAAAAAATAAACTACTACGCATGGAATCCTAGTATTGTTATAGTAGACCATGTGAAAAATTAAATGTGGATCCACATGTTCCAAAGGTGGTAGATATACACCTAGAAGGCTAGGGGTGTTGCATGTGGGTCCCCAGTTCCCTGAGGGGGTAGGGGTAGACCTAGAAGGCTGGGGGTGTTGCATGTTGGTTCACAAGTCCTAGAAATGGTAGGGGTACACCTGGCTTGCTAGTGGTGTTGCATGCATGTGGGTCTGCGTACATGTGTCTAGATGGGTTGGAGTGGTGAGTGTGGGTCCACATGTCCCAGAGATTGTAGGGATGTACCTAGACGGCTAGGGGTGCTGCATGTGGATCGACATATCGCAAAGATGGTAGATGTACACCTAGACGGCTAGGGGTGTTGCATGTGGGTCCACATGTTCCAAAGGTGATAGATGTAGATCTAGATGGACAAGACTGGTGAATGTCTATCTAGATGTAACAAAAGATGGTAGGGGTGGACCTAGATGGCTATATATATCAGTGCTGCATGTGGGTCCACAAGTCCCTTGGGGATATAGGTAGAACTAGACGGCTAGGAGTGTCGACGTGTCCCATGGAGGGTAGAAATCGACCCAGCTGGCAAGGAGTGATGCATGTGTGCCCACATGTCCCAACTTGGTAGGGGTAGGCTTATATAGTTAGGACTATTACATGTGGGGGTCCACATGTCTGAGAGATTGTAGGGGTGTACCTACACGGCTAGGGGTGTTGCATGTGGATCCACATGTTGCAAAGGTGGTAGATATACACCTAGACGGCTAGGGGTGTTGCATGTGGGTCCACTTGTCCTAGAGATGGTAGGGGTAGACCTAACTGGCTGGGAGTGTTGTATGTGGGTCCACATGTTCCAAAGGTGGTGGATACTTACCTATATGACCTACTAAATATCTAGACCCACCTGAACCACCTCTAGCCATCTTGACCTAGAATTGTCAACCTTTAGACAAGTAGACCCGTAACATGCAATCATAGCTATATTTATGCCCACAACATGCAACACTAGACATATGGATCCACAACATGGAAGGCTAGACATCTGAACCTAAAAGATGCAACCTTCAAAAGATGATGGACGTACACCTACATGGCTAGTTGTGTTGCATGTGGGTCCACATGTGCTAAAGGTGGTCGATGTGCACCTACACAGCTGAAAGTGTTGCATGTGGGTCAACTTGTCCCAAAGGTTGTAGGGCTACACCTAGCTGGTTAGGAGTGTTGCATGTGTGTCCACTTGGCCCAAAAGTGGTAGGGCTACACCTAATTGGTTAGTGTTGTTACATGTGGTTCCGGATGTCGTTGAGTTTGTAGATGTGCACCTAGACGGCTAGTAGTGTTGCATGTGGGCACACATGTCCCAAAGGTGGTAGGGGTAGAACGAAATCGCTAGGAGTGTTGCATGATGATCTACGTGTCTCAAAGGTGGTACGTAGATGTACATTAGGCCGAGTTTTCTTAAAACGATTGTAACCTAGCTACTAGCCAGAAATACACACACGGTTTTCATGCCCATCTCGCACATGCCAACTAAATTTTATAGCTAGGTATCACCCTACCATCTATGGTTATGAGTTTTGTAGAAATAACACCTTTTAGTGGTTAGAATTACCAGATTACCCTTTTCTTTACATCATTTGAGGAACAAAGTATAAAAATATGACTATTTGTCAAAAATCATAAACTAAGTTGCCAACGATGTCTAATATGCATATTCTATCTTAGAAAAAAAATATGGGATCGTTTAGCGATAGTCAAAAAAATCAGTATGCTAGAAAATGGTGCCAAACCTAAGACGGACGTCTCCCTTCCTAAACAAGTGATGTTTTCGACTGTCGCCAAATGACACCATATTTTTTCCCTGGCTACTACTCCCTCTGTATCATAATATAAGATGTTTTAGCTATTTGTATGCAAACTACATACGGATGCATCTAGAGATAATTAGTATATAAATTCACTCATTTTAGTCCGTATGTAGTCACCATGCAAATAGCTAGAACATCTTATATTTTGATACCGAGGGAGTATATGTATATGCGTCATCCTTGGTAACTTGAATTTGAAATTTGACAACATAGACTATATTATTTATTTTTTAAATCTAATAATGTCGAGAAAAAGAGCAAAATAGATTTTCATCAAACTATGGGTTGATATTGTTCCACCTATCACATGAAGAGCAACTTTACCTCCTTGTTTTCGATATTTACAGTAATAAAATATTTTTGTAAATAAGATTTACAAGACTTAAATAGAAAATAGAAAAAAATAATAAAAAGAAGAAAAAACAGGCGCTGGGCCGTCCAACCGCGCACGATGCCGCTCCCCTGCACGCGTTCTTGGACCTTAAATGGCCCGAAAGGAAAACTAGCTGGGCAGCCCAGTCATTTGTCGAGGCGCACACAGCGGCCCGACGTTGTGCGCGGCCCTGGGCCGGCCGAGGACCACATTGTTTTTTCGTACTGTAATTAAAAAAAGAAATAGAGTGGTCACATGCCTTCATACTGGGCTGCGCTAGCTCACTTTGGCCTGTCCGTTTCCTTTTTTTCATGTACAAATACTTTTTATATTTATTTTTTGTGTTTTAAATATTTTAAACTCTCATTTCATAATCACAATTGCTTTAAATTTTTAAGAAAAAAAGAAATTAAGCTTATCAATAGTAGAATATTCTCAAACTATGCGCATGTTGCTGATAAACCACAATTACGTCGCCTGACCCTAGTATTTTCAAACTAAGAGCTCAGAAGTCCCACTTCGATCGGGTGCAACGGATTCAATTCTTTCAGGACATGTGCTTACATGTGGTGTTCCATGTTCCAATGGCCTACCCTAGCACAACCGAGGAACTACGTTGTTCTATCCCGTTTCGACGCCGACCACTAGGGTACATGACGTCGTGCAACGGATCAGGATTCAAGTGGCTAGAAAATGACCCATTAGACCGAGATTAAAAGTCACAAAGCTAGGGGTGTTGCATGTGCATCCACAACCACACGTCCCTGAGGGGGTAGGGGTAGACCTAGGCCCTGTTTGTTTGGGCTTCTACTTCTGCTTTTGGGGTCCAAAAGCAGAAGCCCAAACAAACAGATCACGATAGGAAAGCGCTTTGGAGAAGCAGACTCGCCGAATGCACTGCGCGAACTAAAAAAAGCGGAAGCAGGGCGGAGGGTGCTTCCCGCAGCTTCCAACTAAAATCCCGAACCGTTATTCCTTATTACCCATCCCGTTGATCGAAATTACATGCACACTGCCACCGTGAGCCCGAACCATGACTTACTTGACTTTCTCTTCGATGCTTGGCATGCGCATCTAATGTCTCATTCCGCTGACGCGTGTACGTGAGTGGCCCAGCTCTGTCTCGCATGCAACGCACCGTGACTTTCGCTTCGATTTTTTTTTCTGTAGCATGCACCACGCTGCACGGAATATACAAGCACGGAATATTATTATTATTTAACTAGGTTGCACGCAATATACAAGCACGGAAATGGCCAGAACCTCACACATGGTCAGCTTTAAGTTTTAGGTACTTTTAGGGAGAGATATCAAAGTTAGTCGTGACAACAACCAATTTACAATTATTTTGGTAAAAAATGTATTTACAATTATTTTAGCAAAAAATTGAGAAAATTTAGCCCTTAAAATGAAAAATATGTTTAAAAAGGCTTAAAATTATCTAATTCACATATATACAACTACTTCAGCATATAAGGGCATTCCAGAAATTTCATCAGTCAAACCAACAACAGCAGCTATCAAAAGCACTCCTGCCAAACATCAAATCTCTGGTTCCAACAGCTGCTTCCCACAGCTGCTTTCTAACAGCCCACCAGCTACAGCTGCTTCTCAACAGCAGAAGCTCAAACAAACAGACCCCTAGACGGCTAGGGGTGTTGAATGTGGGTCAACAAGTCCCAAAGATGTATGGTAGGGATACACCTAGTTGGATAGTGGTGTTACATGTGGGTCCACTTGTACCTATGATGGTAGGGGTACAACTGGCTGGCTAGTGGTGTTGCATGCACGTGGGTCCACATGTCTAGATGGCTTGGTGTGGTGAGTGTGGGTGATATGTCCAAAAAATAGTAGGGGTAAACTTGGATAGCTAGGAGTGTCGCATGTGGGTTCACGTGTCCCATTGAGGGTAGAGATCGACCCAGCTGGGAAGGCGTGATGCATGTGGGCCCACATGTCCCAAACATGTTAGGGGTAGGCTAGGGGGTGTTGCATGTGGATCCACATATTCCAAAGGTGGTAGATATACACCTACATGGTTAGGGGTGTTGCATGTGGGTCCATAAGTCCCAGAGATGGTAGATATACAGCTAGACGGCTAGGGGTGTTGTATGTGGGTCCACTTGTTCCAAAGATGGTAGGGGTAGACCTAACTAGCGGGGAGTGTTGTATGCAATTCCACATGTTCCAAATGTGGTGGATACCTACATCTGTGACCTACTGAATATCTGGACCCATCTGCACCACCTCTAGCCATCTTGACTTAGAATTGTCAACCTTTAGACAAGTAGACCCGTAAAATGCAATCATATTCATGTCCACAACATGCAACACTAGACGTATGAATCCACAAAATGGAAGGCTAGACATCTGAACCGAAAAGGTGCCATCTTCAAAATATGATGGACGTACACGTACATGGCTAGGTGTGCTGCATGTGGCTCCATATGTCCTAAAGGTGGTCGATGTGCACCTAGACAGGTGAGACATATGCACCACTCCTAGACATCTAGTTGTACATCCATCGTCTCTTAGACATATGAACCCAGCCACATTCAACACTTCCATCTAGGTCTACGCTGCCACCTTAATTTGGGACATGCCACATGCAACACTTCTAGGTATATAGGTTACCCCTGCTATGAGTCGTCTACCCCTTGACCGGACCTTTCCTATGCCCACTGCTAGCAGATATATTCACGAAAGGGGTGCCCACTGCCATCTTCCAGGAGTTTCGTACCCGTTATCTGTAACGTATACTCATGTAACTAACCTTCCTAGTCATAGGCTAGCTCCTGGTCTTTACGATCAGCTCGTGTGTAAGTGCGGCAATGCCCTCGTCTGTAATCTGTATATGTACCGATGCCTTCAGATCAATAGAAGTGTGTTGAGCATTACAATTCAACTTGGAACACGAGGTGGCAACAGCCTCAGAACTTTTCTTCGGATCCTCCAAGCTCCTCGCAGCACTACAAGGTGAGGAGAACAAGATGCAAGGCAAGGGACACACGGCTCTTGTTCGCTAGAGAGATGGCAATATGGCAAGGACGCGGGGGGACGAAATTGCGGGAGAGAGGATACAGATACAGAAGACAGGAAAAAATGGGTGGAATCAGATATTACAAAATATAATTCGATTACACAGGGCCTCATTACGGTAGTTGAACCAAACAAAAACTAATGTATTCAGGTCAGGTCCCACCGTAATTGGTTTGCGTTCAAAACGCTGAGCCAAGCAGCTGCAAGAGGCATTAGCCGCAAAAGTTAAACTCTGGTGCATGTTTTTAAACAGGTAACTACTCCGTATGATAACTTGAGGTGTAGTGCGCAGGAAATATATATAAATGAACTGTTTCCTAGGAGAACTGTTAAAAGCTCAAGGAAAGATGACAGTACATCAATGACCTGTTGAAAAAAAACTGACTGATGTCAGTAACTCATGAATTTTTACAAAATTACAAGTATGATTGATGATCCGAATGTACATATCTCATTAGAATCAGCAACGAACGAAATCCATCTTTCAATACTCCAAAGGAGCAGAAAAATACTACACATACTCAGAACAAACGGCAGCAGCCTGGTCATCACTTTTTCTCTTCCTTCTGATAAAATAACTCAAAATTCAGACTTCTCTTTGAATCTGCTTCGCATCAACTCAGCAAAAGCAAATCTTAAGCCAGCCATCACCTCCATGTCCTTATAAGCAACTCGATCTGTTGCAACAAACAGTTTGAACCGAAGTTCAGTCATGTGGTGAAAATTTATCTTATGCTACAATGGCATTCCTGATATTCCACAATACCGAAACTGAGCATCAAAATTTAACCTGGATATGATCGGGTCCAACTGGACAGCAATACCGCCGTGCTACGCGTATTAGGCTAAAGGATGAGATCAAATTAGTGCTACTAGACTGCTTTACTTCGATTGGCTCAATGCACATGATTTTGTTGTGTGTTGTTGTTTTTGTTTTATGTCCCTTGTCCCCTGTAAATATGTCTACTGCCTCCTATTACTCCTCCGTCATAAAAAGGATGTCATTGCTTTACCTAAATTTGAATGTATCTAGACACTAAATTTGGGATAGAAGGAGTATTATAAATAGGTATATGTTGTGGACTTTCCTACTGTTTTAGTAAAAAAAAAGCAAAATTTAACTAGAGCAATTAATGCTAAGGGTGAGAAGAACTCCCTAGTTACGAACTAATAAAACAGTTAAAAATTTGCAGAATTCTAAACCAACACAGCGCTTCAGCAGAGATACTCCACATGAACTTTACCATGACATGATGAAACAAAACTTGGGCTGTCTCTACGTCAAAGTTCAGTGTCTTGTTTTCAGAACTTACGAGATAAACTCTAACCGACAAATGAACAAGCAGGTTGTGGAACAATATTTTGTCTTACACATCATCAGTTCCATTTAAAGTAATATACAAAATTAAGCTTTAAGAGGTAAAATATGAAGCTGAATGCCCATATACCTTCAGAATCTTCCAAGCGTACAGATGGAGATGACAACATCTGTTGGAGAACTGCTGTGAAGTGACGATCCCTTGCTTTCTCCAATAATACTAACTCCAACCCAATATTGCCATCCACAAAAAAGGATTCCTTTGAAGCACACGTGTTCATATAGTTTAAAGTTTTTTCAAATTCAATTACCCCAGCATGCATCCCACACGGTGGATGGACAACTTTACCTAACTGAGGCTCACAAATAGAACACCGTCCTATAAGTATGAAGAAACAAAATCAAGTCATGCACAAAACATTCGATTCAGTCATTGAAGAAAGTCAACCAATTATTAAGGACCAAAGAATAGACACTTACCAAGATATACATTCTTCATGTTATAGTTGAGCAAGGGACAACAGAAGGAGAATTCTGATCCATCAATGGCATCCGACCGCTCGTACTGGAATTTGGATTCCCAAATTTGAGCAAAGAAGAGCTTTGGTGTGGTCTCTTCATCAGACGGAGCGGCCAGAAAATTAATGTGGTAGCAATCGAAGTATAGAAAATTACTAATTTTCTGCCCTCCACAAATAGTCTGGAGTTCATACACAGGTTCCTATAATAAGCAAAATAGAGCCGCTTGATCAGAACAATTTTAAACTAGTACTAGTAGCCAACATAATATTAATTAAACACTGAATTAAATACAAATAGACAATTATGGGTAAACAAGACGAGTTCATATAAGCAAATAGCATAAGGAAGGACATCAGAATATTTACCCATGGGTGTTGACAGAAATAGCGGTGAAGCAGTTTCTCTATTTCTTTGCGAAGGGATCTTTGCCTCAGCGCCATTGCCTCGATCCTTGATGTATCCCCAGGAAAGTCTGCTCCTTGCACTTGTTGTACAGCACGATCCATTTTAACAGAGTACATCTCATACAACATCCTTTGTGCTTCCCAAAAACTACTAGCAGAAATCAATTTGCCTTCTTCCGTGTGAATTATATAGCCTAACTCTTGTACTAGCTGTGTGTTAGATGATAATGATGATAGAAACTTCCCGTGAGATTCTCCAAGGGGGTGCTTGGCAGCATCACTCGCATTTTGAAATGCTATGTCGAGTACTTCTGGCATCTTGTCCTCTAGCAAACTTCTAAGGTCACACAATTGCTTTTTGCAAAGATACAAGACAACATCATACTCTGACAAGCCAGTAATTGTCCTCACAACAGCAAGCAGCCCATCGAGAGAACATAACTCAAGTCGGCGCATTGAGGAAATGTGAAGAATGTCCCGAGCATAACAAGAAATGCCCACATGTACTACAGGATCAATAGCATCATACCACATAGAGTTGACGATTATATTAGTTATGGGGTCGAAGGGGCCATAACAGTACCCAGCCAACAACATGCTACTTAAAAGATCCCCACGAATATTCTTTGGCAGCCTGGAAAGTGCGCTAACGTATAATGCATGTAATGCATCCAGCAGGCACATCTTGAGGTATCCAATGTCCTTCCATGTGTGTGGTGAATCAAGTTTCCTGAAGTTGGGAATACTGGGCAAGTAGGATGTGAGATTTTCAAGTGCACCTTTAGAACACCGGAGGTTGCTGAGACTACATTGTTCTAGAGGCTGATAGTTGAACGTTGCAGTAACACGGCCACCTGTGGTATTGAAAGAATAATCCAACGGCTTGGAGAATTCTGGTGTAGTCTGTCCCCAATGTAATGTTAGGGAAGAGGAAACCTTGAGGTGTTGCGACCGCAAAACTGAGAGAATGTGTTCTATGTCATCCACGTTGAGACATTGATTATGACTTTCTTGTAGCTTGAAAACCACATCTCTGATATCCTTGGCCTCCTGAATCAGTGGTTGACAGAGCAGCACGACATCGTCAGGAACAGGGTGTTGTGCTGAGATAGCAGCAAGTCTGAGGGAAAATTGGGCTGCATCCCAAACAAGGTCCGGAAGGCAATCGCCATCCTCGTGGGTGGCAGGCCGCTCGAGCTCGGCGATCCGGATGGCAGCGGCAAGGTCATCACCAGATAGGTAGATGTAGCGCCTGGCCTGAGCATCACTGAGGTAGCGGAAGTAGGACTGCAGGAAGACAATTTGGCCACGATAAGACTTAGACGCGACGCCTATCCATGTGGACTCATCCTCCGGATCAGCGTGGAGCCTGTCGGAGCATGTCGGCGTGTAGTTGCCTTCACGCCAACGGCAAAGGAGGTTGAGGGTGTTAAGGATGATGTTAGAGACTGGGTCTAGGAGGCCGATGCAGTGTCCGCCATAGAGGAGGCAGTGTACGAGTTGCGGCATGGCGTAGATGGGGAGCCGGCGAGCCGCCTCCATGTACAAGGCATTGATACGGTCGGAGCCCCCTGATAGCCGCACCATGCGGATGCTGATGAAGGTATCGTCGCTGTGCAGGGTCCCGATGGGTCCGGAGCTGGCTGCGTCGCCGTGCAGGGCCTCGTCGGGTCCGGAGCTGGCTGCATCGCCTTGCAAGGCTTCCATGGGTCCAGACCTCTCCATGGGGGCCGCGACTACGGCGCTGGGTCCCTGAGTGTGAATCTAGGTCGAACGCTCGTTGGAGGGAGAAGAGCCCCTCGATATATGGCAATACAAGTTGTATACGAGACCGGTTGGAGTACTACTCCATACCGTATCGTATAGGGGATATTACGGGCGTGTTTGGTAGCCCGGACGAACCCACCCCAGCCCGTCTCAACCTAGCGCAGCTGCGTGTGTAATATCCCGTAGTTTAGAGAGTAGAAAGGGTAGAAATAGAATTTGTGCATTCGCATAGCATGCATCTGAAAATGCGGGAAATTTTCGCGCTTTTAAAATAAAGGAGACAAAGTGATCGATGTTTCGCTCGACTCGATGAGTTAGGGTTTAGATCATCCTATCAAGTACGATAAACTTCGAGATGACCTTTATACCCAATTAAATTGAAATCACAAGAATAAGAAATCATTCAATTATTGCTCGACAGACTAGTTGGTCAAATTAGTCAATTGTCGACGTTCTAGCAAATTGAACATGACCTACCCTAAATCTCGACACCTTTAAGCACAATACAAAAATATGACAATATTAACATTCCAATTCAATCGTTGACACAAAAACAACATCCAGATGATCATCTTATCACATCATACACTATCATATCCCTCATCTCAATATATCAATCACACATTATGATCATACATGAATTCAAGCATCTATAATCTTATCACATTTATCATATCATCATCCACACATCATCCCAAGTCATCATTATAAATTCACCATCCTACACACAACATCTCAAATGAATTGGAAATCCAACGTTCAAAGTATAGTTAGATACAACAAGTACCAATTAATCCAATACAAACTTTACCAATTAAAAGAATAATGAATATTACAAACTTTTACAAAATGAGTACATATCTCTAAAGAATAAATATAACATTACAAAAAGAGGGAAGTAAATCCCTAAACTAAATCTTGATCTTCTCAACGTATCTGGGTCTTCTTATCTTCCAATCTTCTCAAATTCATTCCTGCAAGACAAAACAAACAAGAAAGAAAACTAGAAGTTGTTCTAGTTAAACTTGGGAGAAATTCAAAAGTTTTGTGTTATATAGAAGTAATTTGGTAACAAGATTAGCTACCTTGTTAACAGATCTCTTTTGTATGCATAAAAGCAATTGAATTTCAAATAAAAATAAGCAAGGACAAAAGGAAAGTTTCTTATGGTTAGCATGTTTGCCTTCACCACAAGGGTGAGGCAATTCAATTTTGGAGCTTAACTAATGGATATTAGGAACTTGCCCTAATACCCAAATATTGACTAGAGGGATCAATATTAAATCAAAGGCAACAATGGATCATTTGAGACATCATGGATCAACTAGACAACAAGAAGGCAACAAGGGACATGATCCATTTGAGCAAGATACAAAGGCAACGTGGGACAAAAGCAACTAATATTGATCGATATAAATATCTCAGGCAACTTATTAATCCCTCTAATCTAATTAAGTTCCTATCAAGAAAGCCCACATTCTAATATTTCTCCAATGGTATTAATCACCAAGGAAGAAAGAGAGTCAAATTTTAATCCCACATCTTAAAATTCACAAAGCCCACTTGATAATCACCACCCATATAATTCAAAGCCCACTTGACCCATTCTTATGCCAAGGCCCATATAAGAGATTTAGCCCACAAGCCCATGTAGTAACAAAATCCACTTGGCATGCCCAAAAACAAATCCTACAAGAGGATAATACCAAGCATGAGAGGGATAAGCTTGCCACATAGGAGAGTTATCCACAAGCAAAATATCTAACTCAACTTGAACCCCAAGAAATGCCTTTGCATAAGGAGTTGACAACCAAGCACCTTACTCACCCATGCAAATGAGGAGTCACCTAGTTGTGTGGCAGCACCACAACAACCAGCCAGCAGTATATAAACCCCACAACAGCCATCCTAGCAAATTCATTTTTCTCACAAAGACTTTTCTATCAATCCACAAGAAGTAACCAGCCGAACCAGCAACTTTGCCCGATAAATTATTTACTACCAACCACTGTTCTAGCACCTAAAGAACATCTCAGCCGCACCCATGTTTTATTCATCAGCCAAATCATCTACAATATCACTACTGTTTCTACAAGACCAAAACATCTTCTCATATCTCCCACACCTCAAGAACACAAGACAACCTCACTAAATCATGCCAAATCTTTAGAACAGCTAGGAAATAGGTCAAGCAGCGAGGAGGAGCAGGCTAGCCACAAGACGCAGGTTATCATCATTTTCCAGAAGACCAAGCTTCTCTCCAGCAGCAGGTTGCTAGGACCTAATCTCATATAGTATAGGTGCATATCTTTAGATGAGAGGGAAAGAGAGGAGAGGGGCAGCAGACCTGTTCTTATCAGTTTACTGGAAGAGAACAAGGATCCCTCAGGTCTGCATAGAGTGGCTTTGCTAAATCATCACAGAGAATTAAATCACACACTAGCAAGCATCTCTTCTTAATAAATCTGTGCCTCAGCCTTTGCATCATTGGCAGGGCCAAGAAAACCAAGCACAAGATCTGTTCTTGTCAGTTTAAAATAGCCAAATCCATCTTTAAATCTTTCCATCCACACTAGCATAATCATATCATGCTTGGCATGGATCTGAACACTGTGCACACTCCTTGGAGGCACCACAGTGAGCAAATCATGCATACCTAGCCAATAAGCAAGCTACCAGTTCTCTACATGGAAATAAATAGGCACATCCATCAAGAAATCGAAGCTATTAAGCTCAAGTACATAAGCCACTCGCTAAAACAAAATACCCTAAGACAGGTATCACCATATTAAAATCATCTGCAAGGCACAAGGATGCATAAATCATTATAAATCTTTCTCTGAATCTAATAGATAGAAGTTAACTGATGAAAATAAGTATTTCTTCAGTTAACAGTAGGTGTAATGGTCTCACACACAGCACAACACTTTTACACAGTAGTTCATCACCAGAATGAACTGGAGAACCACTCAGGCTAGACCAATCCCTCAGATCATCGGCTCGAAGGCCGGTCACAGAGGAAACTCACCTCGAGGAGTTGTAGCCATGGCAGAACAGCACACAGAGATGTGCGTAGCCGAGGAAGTAGTCAAAGGAGGCGTAGCAGCAGCGTGTCACCAAGGTTACAGTGGCGGCACCACTACCGTCCCGTCGGCGACAGCAACACCACAGCACCAACACCACCAGTGAGCAGAGAGTGAAGAGAGGGTCCATGGCGGTGTGGCCGAGCAGAGGCTCGACAATAGCAGAGTCCAGGCGATGAGGTGGCAACGCCGGGGTTGCAGGAACGTACTGCCATTCCGCCGGCATCGGAGACGAGTCGAGGTTCAGGAAGATGACCCGGCGGCACTGTTAGGGAGCCGAGAGAGTGGAGGAGAGCAAGCAAAAGCAGCCGGAGGCGCGGATGCGTGGCAGCCGCGACAAAGTGGAGGAACGGTGGCGCAGCAAGAGGCGCGGTGGCGGAGAATCGTGCCGGCGGCCCGAGCCGTGGTGGAGCTAGGGTTAGGGTTCTGCGAGCGCGTGCACGCGAGTGCTAAAGGGCAACGCGACGGCAGGGAACCAAGAGAGGAGAGAGGGGCGGAGCAGCGCCGGGGTGCAGCAGCGCCGGAGCAGGCCGGCAGTGGCCGGAGCCATGGGTGACGGCGGCGGCATCGCCAGGAGGGGGACCGAGAGGAGGCGCGCGTGCGTGCGAGAGAGATAGAGAGAAGGGAGTGGGTCGGTCGTTGACCGACCAAGCCAGACCTTGACCCAAGGTTAATGGGTTGGGTCCAACCCATTAGGCCCAGGGGCATTTTGGTAATTCACCAAATAAAATTATCCAAATTAAAATGAATTTTAATTCTCAAACCAAAGGAACAAAAATCAGCTAAAAATAAGTTAAAAATATGTTTTCAACTCAAAATTTTATAAGAATTTCAAATATGATTTTTATTCTAATTATTCAAAGGTTTTCTTGAGTGAAAAATTCAAAGATCCTTAAGTGGATATGATTTGAATTAATTCCAAAAATAAGTTTTGAAAATATTTTCTTATGTGAATAATTCAAAGATCCTTAAGTGGACATGAATTGAATTATCCTTAAAAATTCAAGGATCCTTAAGTGGAAATGAATTGAACTAGTTTCAAAAACAATTATTTCTAAAAGAAAAACAATTTGAGTAATAAACTCAAAGTATAACTTTATTACATACTATAAATGACTGTCCTGTTACTCATCCTAGGTAAAACACACAAAGAAGAATCCATCTAAAATCATTCACCCTTGTGTTGATAATATTGGAAAGTTAGTCAAGTAAATTTTGAATAAATAACTACTTCATGATGTTAATGAAATGTTTTCTTAAAGGCATTAAAATTGATAACTTAAAATTGCAAATCTTGTTTTTCTAGCAAAGAGAAAAGTATTTACTTGAATGAAATAAATTCCTTAACTCAATAAAAGTGATAAACACTTAATTCTAGATATCATAACAATTCAAAGTAATTTAACCAACCCACAACTTATAAAAACACTAACTAATCCTTAACCCCTAAAATCACTTCAGTTATCAAAGTATCGAATAAAACAAAGCCTACACTTGCGAGCTTGGGTATTTTTGGGGATTTTACGATGCATCTCATATCTATGCATAATAGCATCTTGACAGTGTTTCCAGTAGTCCTTACCAGGATTACATTGCTATTTTCAGATCTCGGGGTTTTACCACAAACCCTAGAACCCCGAAGGACATGAATTGCCACCTTTATCATAGGCAAGTTCATTCTTGCATACCGTTTGATGTATTTTTATCAAAGTACTTGCAAAGTTACTTATACGTTCCTTTCACTTGCATCAAAAAGAAAAAGTATTTTCGAATGATGTGGTATATACTATTGGTTGGCGGTGGAACAATGGTAAGATGAATAGGTACGGTGTTCCATCGTACGGGAAGGTATATATCCTTAGGAAATTAATAACCCATGTTCCAGTGATCCTTTCGCCGTAGTGAAAGCATCAACTAAGAGACTTTGTATGGGCGGGGTCAGTCAAAGGCTTCTTTCCTCATAAGCACATCTACGACAGGCCAGTACCAGGTTTAATCGTTGCGATGACTGCCAGCGTGGAAGCGCATATACTTCCCATCCGACGGGGTGTTTGGTATGGAAGCTAGGAGTGGGTGATGGGTATGAGGTGATCATGTTTCACCTATAGCATCTCAAGGGGCGGATGTGCGTTATGAGGGAAAGAGCTCCACATGACTGGATGTCCTGAGCCTTGGCTATAACACTCATGGAGTGTAAAGAGAGCAGATATAGGGCCAGGCAACTATTGGGTAAAGTGATGCAACTCTTCAGAGTCAAACAACAAATTTGTGATATCACAACCGTGTTCCCGAAATGGAACTACGAGATCGAGGCCGGAATGGAGCCCCATTTGGATTCACAAGACCGGTGGAGGCTGTGGACATAGTTTTCAGAATAAAATCTATCCTTTGAAGAAATGTTTGCAAAAACTTGCATCTATGCCAAAGACCTGAGGTTTTGGCAGTAGCTAGTGCATGAAACACCTTATCTATACATATTCCGAACTTGCTGAGTAACGCTGTTACTCACCCCTTCCCATTTGACCCCCTGCTTAGACTTTTGGAGCCATCGGAAGAGATGTCAGATATCTTTCACGGCGTCAAGGAGGTCTTCCACAAGGAATCAAGTCGACCTGGTGGAGCTTAAAGGAGTCGACCGCTACTTCACCAACGGAAGAATGACGACAACCATGGCCATGGAGGGGCAATGACAGCAGTGTCAATGGCATACACAAAAACCACACCGTCAATGGAGGAGACAACATCTATTGGAAGGAGGAGTACAACCCTGGATAAAGATGTTCCAGATGGAGTAGATTAGGGCTGTGACAATAGTAGTAGTGGACTAGGAATAGAGCTAGAGATAATCTCCAGCTTAGTGCTACGAACTGGATCTTTTCTGGATTTCATTTGTATGAGACCTACTGTTATATAAAGGCGGTTCTCGAGATTTTGTATTGAATATTGTTGCAATCCTATAGTGTTACCTTGGACCTGCTATGTTTCTGTTGTACTACTCTGAGGGATGTAATATTCACGGATAAGTCCTTCTGTGAGTGTTATGTCAACGACTTGTGCACTACAACATGCAGTGGTGTGCTGGGTCACCGCAGCGTGTTTCTTGTTTGGTAGCCCGGGTCGGGCCTCCTCGGCAGTGCCGACCTCGTGCAAAAAAGGGCTCTGGGCAGTGCCGGGTTGGGAAGCTCGAATCGAGCTTCTCACCTCGTCCAGGCTGACCTCGTCCCGCAAAACACTGTTTCGGTGGGCTCGAACGCACGCGCCCGCACGCCCCGGGTTGGGCACTGTTCATAGCCTCTCCCCGTGCGCGTTCCCCACCCCTGCGAGCTCCCGACCTGGCCATGGCGACCCGCGCGCGATTCCTCGCCCTGCGAGCTCCCTAGCTCCCTGGCCAGCCCCGAGCCGCCCTCCCTCCCGTCGCCTGTCCGGCGCGTGCCTCCGCCGCGGAAGGGCCGCCACCGCCCGGTCTACTGCCGCCGCCAGCGCCTGGAGGCTCCCCACATCGTCGACTGACGCCGCCCTGCGCCTGGCGCCGCCGCCGCCTAGTGCCGCCTCGTCCACCGCCCTTCCCGCCGGCGGCTCCTCCCGCCGGCGGCGACGTCTCCTCTCACCGGCAGCGGCTCCAAAGCAAGAGCCCAACGCCCAGGGATCCGATTGTTTTTTAAGTTTTGTAACCAGGGACCCTGTTGCTATTTTTATTTTTATCCGGGGACCTAATTGCTATTTAACAAAGTCTGGCCTAGCTCATGTCATACAGGACACCAAACACAATCTCAACTGAACAGAGCTCACCTCACACAACCTACCAAACATGACACTGTAAATCACACTTGTATGTACTCCACATAGCTAGACTCAGCCCGTATAAGGTGAGATAGTCCACCCGGGCTACCAAACACACCCTACATGTCTAACAGGCCCCAGACCGTCTGCGTCTCGGGTCCTCCTATACTACGCATTCAGCGTCGCTTCGACGCTTCAACGCCTGAAGCAGTTATACATGGGCCGAGCCCATCACGAAATGTTCCATCGCCTCCATCCACTATCTCCGTCGCCGCCATGCTGCTGCTCGCCCCTACCACTGCCGCCACCACCGCAGACCGTAACCGCCTGCCCCTGCCTCACGAGGCCGACGGCGCTCTCGCGCCACCTCGCTGCCCCGCCCTGCTCAAGCCACGGCCACCGCCGGTCCACCGCCACCCCTGCAATCCCTATAAACTACCCCCTTCTCCGGCACCGGTGAGCACCATCGCACCGCCCCCTCCCCCCTCCCCCCACGATAAGTTTCTTCCGAGCATCTACCTGCGCCGCCCCCGGCTACGACTCGGTCCAGTCCTCGCCTGCGCTGTCGCTGCCGCGGCTGGCCGCATCGTCGCAGTCACAGGCTCGGCCGTCCTCGCCATCGCAACACCGACTCGTCATTGTCGTCTCTGGTGGTCGCGGACTCGCCGGGCATCGTCTTTCTCATCCTCAGCCGTAGTCGCCATAGTCAATAGGCCGAGGCCCACTGCTCTCCTCGCCGCAGGCGTTTTGGTGATAACCGACGCAGCGGGCGCTGGATAGGATTTGCCCTGCGTCTCAGCCTCTCAGGCGACTGAGAAAATCTTAGGTCTCAGTCGATTTTGTCCTTCTCTGCTTACGTACAATCTTTGGCCTTCTCTAATTTGCTTTTACCGTGGGTAGGCTGAATTAGGCATGGGCCTTTGTACTAGCTAGGCATGGGCTTCTTTTCTTCGTTTATTAGGCCCTAATTTGTATGCCCTTCTTCTATATATCAATATAAAAGGCAAAGCTTTTGTCTCGTTTTAAAAATAATAATTTGTGCTGTACATGTATCTACCTTGTGTTTATCTTTTATTTTTTTGAGAGAGAACCCTTGTGTTTGTGATACACATGATCATACGCTAAAAACAGATGTATACCAGCATAAAATGCTGATCTATATAGGAAAAAAAGTGCGACTCATTTTTAATTGATGAGATCAAGTGGTTTGAGGATGATAAAAAAGGCTAAACAGATATAAAAACCAAAAAATAGAATGAAAATGGTCTAGTTGCACTTTTCGCGAAAAGAATACAGCTCATATTGAAAATTAGTTGGAGTTCTCACCTCGAAACTTGTTGCTATTTGCATGATATTGAGAAAAGGCAAACACATTTCCAAAACTTGTCCTCTAATTGTACTCTTTTAGAGAAAAGTGCAATCCCTTGGAAAACCGACCCCATGGTTGCACTTTTCCTGGCAAAAAATGCAACTCTAAAATAACAATAAAATAGAAAAATAAATATAGAACCATGGTTGCACTATTCTTGACAAAGAAGTACACTCATATTGAATATCGATTAAAGACGATCATTTCCAGTGAAAAGTGCAACTCATATCAAATATTTGTGGTAGGCCTATCCATGGGTAGCCCGGACGGCTTGACTCGACCCAGCCCAAAAATCCCGGATTGGGCTCGGGCCTGTGTTTCGGTCCCGAAGGTCGGGCAAGGTTGGGCTCGGGCTTAAGAAAAACAAAATTATAGCTGTGGTCGGGTCAATCAGGCCTAGTCGGCCTTTGGTCGGTCCAGGCTGGGCTCGGTCCTGCATTTTCAGGGTTGGGCTTTTTTAGGCCTGACCCGACTTTTCGATATGTATAATTGATGGATAGTTGCAAATTTAATGAAATACGCGCAGGCATGTTGTCAGTCAGTTAGACTGGCATGTTGACAGTCAGTTATCTAGCTCTATTCACTTTTATCCAAGACCCACTGATGTAATAATTCAGTACCATCTATTAGGCAGGCTCCTTATGTCTGTTATCTTATAGGGTTTTTTATTTTCCTGTCCTACTTCCCTTAGTTCTTCCCGTTCTAGCCCTACTTCGTTAGCTATCGTCGCTTTTGGCCCACTTTGCTCTTTCGAGGCTCGAAGACGGCCAAACGGCCGTTTCCGTGGGGTCAAAAATGTTTGACCGTTACTTGGCCTGACGTATGGGCCCGGACGGCCATGGCAGACCACATGTTTAGTCCTACCTCGCTAGTTTACAGTGCGTACGACCGGTTTATAAACTCCAGTGTGGTACAGATTGCACTACCGATGATATTATGGGCCCAATCACATGATTGCGCCCATATAACCATGTTTAGTTTTTTATGTGCTGATTAAATCATGATAAATATTTGATTTCTTTTGTTTATAGATAATTCGTTGATTAACTATGTTGTTTGCTTCTGTGCTCTCTCGAACCCGATGAATAAATCATGATAAAAAATTAATTTACTTTGTTTAGAAATAATTCGTTGATTAACAACATCATTTTCTTCTATGCTCTCTCGAACCCGATGATTAAATCTTGATAAAAATTAATTTATTTTGTTTAGAAATAATTCATTGATTAACTACGTCGTTTTCTTCTGTGCTCTCTCGAACCCGATGATTAAATCATGATAAACATTTTTGTTGATTAGGGAAACCAAATAAGGTTTCATTAGTACTCAAGTTCTTTTTGACGGTACAAAAGTTGTTCTTCTTTATAGCACGCATAAAGGCTGTTCAACTACTGAACTAATACTAGCACTAATTCCTTTTTGCGGGTAATGCTACTAAAATACTACTACTAATACGAAGCCCTAATCCTAGGGCTTCCGCCTCTTTAGAGGTGGTGCGTCGAAGGAGTCTTCGTCGGAGTCGGCGTCGTGGTCGCCATCATCCTCCGGGTTTCCTCCTCCTTCTTGTCATCGGCGTCGTGTTCGCCTGCATCCTCTTGGTTGTCGTCGCCCTCCTCCTCCTCGTCATCGGCGTCGTTGTCGACATTGTCGGTGAGGATCTCCTCCGCCTCCTCCTGTTACTGCTGCTCCTCCTCCTCCGGCTTCGGGGAGGAGGGCTCCGATGAGGACGACGAGGAGGGTTCCCACCAGCCCTGGAAGCCCTCTTGGTCTTCGGCAGAGGCTTCATCGCTCGGGACGGTGCCGTCGTTCCACCATTGGTCGCCTCCGCCATCCATGTGTTTTTAGGTGTTGGGAGAGCGGAGAGTGGAGAGTGGTGAAGTGTGGGAACCGTAACGATTAAATCATCAACATTTAACCGCCGACGGAGATCGCTTCGTTTCCTGGAAAGACCAGTTTGACAAGACAAGAAGCTTTGTTTCTTCGCGTAATAATGACCTTCTCTGATGCGGACGACCTTCTCCGACACGGACGCATGCATTTTGACACGTGAAACATCTCGACGCGTCACTTCAAATGAGCTCCAAAGCTATGGTAAACAACCCCATTTCTAAGCAAGTTTTTTTCGTCCTTCTGTAAATGAGCCCAAAAATACAATGTGATCCATGTAGACATGTCACGGCCATGTTGGACACGAACTGACGCGATAATTTGATTCATGCAATACCAGTTCGAGTCCAGAGCGCGTCGTGGTGCGCTGTCTTGCACGCTCTGGACATGAATTGGACGCGAATTGAAGTTTATGATTTTTCGTTGATACTAGTGCACTTAAAATGAATATTCCCACCGTTTTTCCATTTTTCTGACCTTTTCTCGGTTTATGGAAATTGTTTGTTGGTAAATCCTATTAAAATCATTTAATGCGCGGAATATAGTTAAAATCTCAAAAATTCATGATATTCAGGTATTATGCCTCCCATATGATATGGAGTGTGTTAAAATTGTGAGAGGTCAATTTCCAATCTTATTTGTGGTACCTACTTCACAAAAATGTTGATTTTGACTAAACAAAATGTAAAAAATTAGGAATCTTGCTTTGACAACATTGTTACAATGTCAAAACACATGTTTGTGCTGAGTATGGTCATCATAGAACAAAGGTAGACATGGACATGCTATGATCTTGGCTTGAAAGCCATTTAACTTCAGAGAAGGTTGTCCATTTTGTGAACACTTCTTTTATAAAATTATGTTATTGCAAGTTTATGATTTTTCATCTATACTAGTACTCTAAAAGGAAGATCCCCCTGGTTTTACATTTTTTTGATGTTTTCTCGATTTATGAGATTTTTTCAAAACAGGGCCAAAATTGTTCGTGTGACCATTCATAGCAAAGGGTGAATTTTTCCTACTTTGTTCTTTGCAATTGCATGCAATCATGATAGACTATGATATCATGATTTTTACATAATTTTGGGGCCAAACTATAATACACTTGTAGTTCAAATTTCATTATTTCTCAATAAATGCTAGTAAACTCATTTAATGTGTGGAATATAGTTAAAAAGCTCAAAAATTCATTATTTTCAGGGGTTATGCCTCCCATATGAAATAGTTTGTGTGATAATTGTGAGAGGTCAATTTAAAATCTTATTTGTGGTACCTACTCCACAAAAAATGGGGGTTTCGACACTAAATAAAATGTTAAAAAAAAATCATGGAATCTTGCTTTGGCAACATTGTTGAAAATGTCGAAACACATGTTTGTGCCAAGTATGGTCATCATAGCACGAAGGTAGACATGAATATGCCATGATCTTGGTATTTTGTCTTGAAAGCCATGAATCTTCATCCAAGATAAGGTTATCAAATATTATGTAATTGCAAGTTTATATTTTCCCTTCCATACTAGTACACTAAAAAGGTAGATCCCCCATGGTTTTACATTTTGTTGATGTTTTCTCGATTTATGATACTATTTTCCAAAACAGGGGCCAAACTTGAAAATAATTGTATTGCAAGTTCATGAATTTTGCTTCATACTAATACACTTAGAAGGAATATTCCCCATGTTTTCCCACATAATTATACATAGAGTTCCCTTTTACATAGAACCCTAGAACTAAAAAGTACTACCACTCGTCGTCATCATCGGAAACCTCCGTCGGATCCTTGCCTTTAGCCTTGCCCTTTCCCTCATGGTTTGCCACCGAGTTGTTTAGAGCCTTCTGCAGGTCCTCCTCGTACTGCGTGGCTCTGGCTTGCTCCGTGGCTCTTGCCTGCTCCGCCTCGACCGCAGAAGCGACCAGAGTCTCCGTGAGCTGTTGTTGCTCAGCGGAATGTCTGGCCTGCTCCGTGGCTTGATAGTCGGCCCTAGCTCATGCCAGACCCGGGTAAACCACCTTCTCCTCCTCATTGGACCCAAGATCGGTGAAGGGAATGGGATCGGGAGCAATGGCCTGACATACGACATAGCTGCCCCTGCCCATGCTCGAGCTCGGAGGAGTCCTGCTCGAGTGCCGAGGGGTCCTGCTCAAACGTGAACTGTCGTCTCCTCCACCCTCGCTCGACTCAAGAAACCAAGGATAGGTGATGCGGCGGTGGAGGTTGGAGTTGCCGCCGCGACCGGGAGTGGAGCGGCCAGCACCACGAGCCATGGCAAGATCGGAGGACCGGGACGTCGGTGGCAAGTAGAGAGGAAGAGGAGGTCAGTGGGCAACGTTGGTGCAATGGTAGAGGAAAAGTGCTCCTTTTCTAGGCATCTGCGTCCGGACCGGCAGTAATGGCCACCGCAGACAGGGGCATTGATTCGGGTCGGCACACTGGCACATACTAGGCAGGCAGAGACGGCAAGGCGGCGGAGCAGATTGTCGCGTGTGAAAACACGGACACCGGAGAGTTTGGGTTCTCTCCTATCGTTGTTCGGCGTTGGGGCACAAGGGATCTCCTACGTCGCCTTCGCTGGACTTGGTGACGTTGATAATGTCGATGCCTTTGGGAACGAAGTAGAAGAGAGATGACACACACATAGTTTTACCGAGGTTCAAGCCATCCGGAGATGAAACCCTACGTCCTGCATGTCTGATCTGGTATTGATTTGGTGGTGGTGATTGAGTACAAGTGGATGGATCTGACTCTCTCCCACGGTTGGCTCTCCTTCCCGGGTGATGTGGGCATACCTTCCGGGCACCCCACCATTGGCGTACCCGATGCGGCCTAGCCGAAGGCCCACCTGGAGGCCCAAACGAAGCCCAAGAAGCCACGACTTGGAGTACAAGACAACTCATGTAAACCCTACCTGGCTGCATATATAAAGCCAGACAGGGGCACCCTTTGGGGAGAGACAGAGACAACAAATAGACTAGACACCACACCCGCCACCGGTGGCAACATAGATGAGATCCAATCTCCACCACCATCGCCATCGCGGCCACCATTGTAACACCATGATACAACAATACAGATCAGACAAGCAGGACATAGGTCTTTACCTCACAATGAGGGGCCGAATCTGGGTAAATCCTTGCTTGTCAGCCGCCCGACACTACCAGCGCACCATCTTCCTCCCTCATACAAAACTCTAGGCATCTCACCTAGGGATTTGCCGTGGTAACCCCATGTCAATTGGCGCCGTCTGTGGGAAGAACGCGGGCTGCATCACGGTGTCGGTGGCTACAGTCTTCATCATCAATGTCGACGACTCCATCACCGTACCAGATCAGCGCATGGGGCTCTACATCAGCATTATACTCATACATGGCTGATCAGATCTACGTGATCAAGATTCATCAACGCGTAAACCAGATCGTACTCTGGAGGCGCGCATCACCACGGCCTCCACGATCCAATCTTCCAACCGCGCTCCGTGCGGATGCTACGCGACCTAATCTACGCCAATAATGGTGGTGCTACTAGCCGCACCACGGCGCCAGGCCAAGCAACTCGCGTGCCGAGACATCTTCATCTGCCTGGTGCTTGAGGGCTCCACATCCATCACCGTCCTCACGCGCACCGATCCAATCTATAAGATCCAGCGACGAGTTCCATCATCAACATGGAGATCTGGCGTCCGGCTCCCGAGTCCCAACGTACCAGCGGGTGCATCAATCCTTCCAACCAAGCAGGCGCAAGGCACAAGGAAGTCTTCATGTACGGCAGCTACTCCTGTTCGGCTCGAATCAAAGGCTAGTACAGATCGATCCGGATACTAGTCTCGAGATGGCCAATCCGCCGAGCTGCTCAGATTCCGGCGGCATCATCGTGCTGAACAAATCCAAACCAGATCGATCAACTAAGCAAGCACCCGAGCGAATCCAATCAAGAAAAAGCAAGCAACGATCCATCCGGCCACTCACATGCGTGGATTTTGCGGCCGGCCTGCTAATCACATGCATGGATTTACCGGCGAGAGTACTAATGAGAACTACGTATCCACGTGTGAGAGAAAAAGTAGAGAAAAGGCAAGCGTGATCAGCTCAAATTCATCAGCTCAACAATTCGAGTATCGCGATCGTCGTCGTGGCTGACAAGTGACAACCTCACCACGGCTAGGTCATCACCGACTCCGTCTCCACCACAGAATACTTCGAATCCCTCGGCTTCATCAAACACCATGGCAGCACGCCGCAACCGATGGCTTTGATCCCAGCAATCCTTGACTCGCCAGCTTCGCGGGTCGGCATCTTCGGCAGCGATCAACAGTTTGAACTGCACATACCCGACAGAGCGGCGACTCGGGGTGGCGGCGACGCTGCGCATCTTCGACGACATCCCACACCCTCTACATCAACACATGCCATAACCTCTGCATGCATCGCGACCAACTCGCCAAAGCCTGAGTCACAACAGCGCTATGGCGTCCTGCAATTCGAGCCACGACTCGACAAAGCCTGCCAGCGCAACGGCGATTCATGCGGACGACGAAAGTTAATTTCTAAGCTCATGCACCTGATCGGCAAGATCAAGACCGGTAATCCATGCGTGGGACTTCAACCTGGCGCACCGTCGGGACCGGCTCCAGGCGACCATCTGCGACCCGGCCGACGTGCCGGTTTCGGGTGACCATTGTGGACATCTTCCACGACTCGAATAAATCCGTGCAGACCCGACTGAGCATCGACCCACCGTGGTCAACTCCAGCCCCACCGGCACGTCCGCTGCGGCCCGCTCCGACCATGACCCTAGCAAACAAAAAACATCCAGGTGTTATTCTTCCTGTTTATTCACGTACGCAGTTATATCTAAGTGCAAATCTTTTGCTTCTCATTTGCACTATTTTGCATGGAAAAATCTACAACAACAACGACTCTCATGTCGTACAAACATAAGCGACATGGCGCATTGGCTTTGGCCGTGCATACCCGAATCGGCAAACCGGAAGTGCGATCAGCAGCCTCTACACCGACTCCGCCGTGGACATCAACAACACGCTCTTTTGACTTAATCGCCGTACTGCAGCCTACACGTCACAAACAGCTAAGTTGCTTTCATATCTAAATTCTGCATTCAATTACATAACCTGCTTCGGCCACCTTCGACACTCGGGGGCTACGCCGCACAGGGTACAAGGATTTTTCCTTTCAGTTATCGCAGATGCATCACCCGTCGATTCGACAAAGATGGACTCGGGGATGACTACTGCAGCCCCCGTATAGTCATGCGTCAACTCTTTCTGGCTGAACGTCACATCCACTCCGCCGCGTCGATTCTGTCCGCCGCGTCGAGTCCGCTACATCCACTCCGCCAAGAGCCTGCTCCCTATAAGGGCACCACATACCCTCAGGGGCTGGCATTTCGACATCAACATCAACAACAAATACCACTCCCAGACCGAGTAAACATCGGTAGGCGTGCTCGGAATGGATCATCGGCACCACGACCCCTCGGCTGCGCCATAACACGGGCATAGCCAAAACTGCATAATGGGGAGCCCAAGAATCATAACCCCTCAATAGTGCACTTTATATCCTTACACGCATCATGCACGAGAAGGGCAGCGGACAACCGGTCAAAGCAGTGACTCTATGACACGAAGTAATACGATACAAGTCATACTAGAGTAAGATAGCATTACACGCAGAGGTCACATGACCCAACATTACAACAAGCAACGGAAAGCAAATTATGTTGTTCTAAACAACAAGTTTAACAAAAGGCCTAAGAGGCCATAAGTAAGCAGACGGCGAAGTCCCATTCACAGATTCCAGACTGCTACTTGGGAACTCCAAACTACGCGTCGACGTCGAGGTAGAATCCTTCGGCAGTAGGGTCGTCGGACTCTGAAACAAAATTAGCGCAGGCCTGAGTACGGAGTACTCAGTCAAGACTATAACCTGTTACGGTAAATGCAAGGATTAGAAGCTATTTGTGGACCTTTTTTGCATAAAGCCAACTTTTCAATTGAGAGAGAAGAAGTAGAAATCCGTCTACTCAGAAGTTTTCAAAAAGGGGTAAGAGAATATTTTTCTACCATCTTTGATCATCATCAAAACCACCAGAATCTTCAGCAACTGGACTTGCTCTACTCGGATCACTCCCTCGACTCTCCCTCGAGAAAGCAACCCGCACACGTTGATATCATATTTACGCATGTTCAAGTTGTATATCTACGATCAAACGTCAAGTCCCAAGTCGTCCTTAACCGTGGACACGGCTATTCAAATAGATTTATCCCTGCAGGGGTGTACAGTTTGGTCCACACGTGCCGACCGATCCTGGTGCCAAGCTATTAGCACTCTTCCGGGAAATGCCGACAGATGGGGGTCGACCACGACTCTTAGCTTGACTAGATATGCCCATGAGTCAACCCAAATAGGGCCATTCCGCCTTTACCTGGAGATGGCCACCTCCGAGCGGTCCCTATTTCTGTGCGTGGGGACCAAGATCAGTTCGTCCTTCACTTGTCCCCAGACACGACCTATCTTTTCTTCAAAATAAATATTCAACTTTCTGCAAATGGAACATGGCAAACTACGTGTCCCACGGGCACACCTAAACAAGTAACAGCCGAGCGGGGTTCAAGGGCCCGCGTGCGTCGTACTCTCAGTCTTGGTACATGCGATGAGAACAAGAGGTCCTAGGGCGGCAAGAACAAGACAACCCACCACATCCCACCGTGGCCTCATTGTCCAAGCCTTTAGTCAAATTATTAAGTTCTCACAACTTCCATCGTTAACCTGTCATGCTAGATTCATTTGTATTCCTGATACATCGATATGACGGATCAGATCATAAGCTAAGCATGGCTAAGCAACACACATGTATAGGGCTCCGGCGACACACAAGCAACCCTCATCATGCTAGGATGGATAGCAGGTACTAGGCAACAAGGAAACATGCAAAGATAGACTGACCTACTTATTGACCAAAAGCACTGGAATCGACATGATGCTTAACCGAGAAAATACTTGAAAATGTGGGATCAGATAGAAAAAGGAGGTTGTGCTTGCCTTGGTTGACAAGGTTCAGCTGTTCGTCGTCGATGGCGGTGTTGAGCTCAGACTCGAGATCGGTTCCTAACGCGAAGAAGCAAATACCGGAAAGGAAACAACAATCAACACATGGCATCGATGCAAATGCGCAATATGTATGAATGACAAGTTTAATTTGCTAGAATTGAAAGTGAACCCTAATGTTGTGCACAATTTAAATGGGCCATTTCCCAATTTTATAGCATTATTAGAAAATCCCCATAATTGACTGATAATGGCAATGTTGTGATTCTAAACAACTTTTAATTTTGGTTTCTTAAACATGCATGAAATTAACAGAATCAAATAGGTTGTAATTTTCTGAACTTTTTGGTATATTATTTGTGCAACTCATATCAAATATTGTTGGCTAGTTGCACAGTTCTTGAAAATGTGCTGCTCGTGTTGAAAATAGGTTGAGGTTACACATTTCTTGTAAAAAATGCAACTCATATTGAATACCGGTTGGAATTGCATATATATTGACAGAAATACAACTCATAAAATAAAACAAAAAGATATAAATATATATATAGAATCATGACTGCACTTTCTTGACAAAAAATTGCAAATCATAAAATAAATAAAAGATAAAATACATAGAATAACATGGTTGCATTTTTCTTGACAAAAAGTGCAACTCATAAAATAACAAAAAAAGAACAATGGTTGCACTTTTCTTGAAAAAAAAGTGCAACTCATATTGAATACCGATTGATGATCATCATTTATTGTGAAAAGTGTAAATCATTTACAATATTGGTGGCTAGTTGCACAATTTTTGAAGAATGTGTAGCTTGTATCGAAAGTTGGTTGGAATTGCACATTTCTTGTGAAAACTGCAACTCATATAGAATACCAGTTGGATTGCCAGATCCCTGTTTTTGTCCTGTGCGGCTTAATGTTGTGCGCGCGACGTGGGAAGGTCCAGTAACACGTTTTTTTACATATTTTAAAAAGGAGCTAAATAAAGGAGCGCACGGGATGATAAAAGGCTGCCGTAACGGGCTAGTTTCGAGCCGCTCCCTCTGTCCAGTTCATTTCCTTTTTATATAGAAAACATTTTTCAATTTTTTTGTGTTTTAAAATTTTGAACTCTTATTTCATAATAAAAGTTGCGTCAAAACCTTTTCACAAAAAACTGAGAAAGCTTATCAAATTATAGTACTTTCATACTAAGCGTGTGTTGCTGATGAACCACACTAAGTACAATGAATATTCGTTTTGCTCTTTTCCTCATCATTATTAAAGGAAAACAATAAAATATATATTCTTGATTGTCAAAATTCAAAATTAGGTTGCCAAGGATGACACATATATTTATAGTTGGCGGGGTAAAAAATATGGAATTATTTGGCGATGGTCGAAAACATCGCTTGTTCAGAAATGGAGCCTTTCGGCCTATTGGCACCATTTTTCTAGCATAGTGATTTTTTCGACTTTCGCTAAATGATCCCATAATTTTTCCTAGGGTAGCATAAACAGATTAGATAGTGTTGGCAACGTAGTTTATGATTTTGGACAAATAATCCCATTCAAATATTTTCTTGCACAAATAATGCATAAAAAGGGTAAATTGGTAATTCTAACCACTAGGAGGTGTTATTGCTACAAAAATCATCACCATTGATAGTAGAGTAATTCCTAGTTATAAAGTGTACTAGATTTAGATGTTTAGCCTTCCATGTTGTGGGTCCATATGTCTAGGGTTGCATGTTGTGCGTAGAAATATGGCTATGATTGCATGTTATGTGTCTAGTTGCCTAAGGGTTGATAGTTCTAGATCAAGGGTGTTATGGGTGATGTAGGTGGGTGCAGATATCTAGAAGGACCTATCTATGTGACCTACAAGATATCTGGACCCACCTGCACCACCCCTGGCCATATTTGTATGACCTAGAACTAGAACTATCACACTTTTAGACAAGTAGACCCGTAACACGCAATCATAGCCATATTTATGTCGACCTAGATGCAACCACAAAAAGGTGATGGATGTACACCTAGATGGCTATGAGCGTTGTTTGTGGGTCCACATGGCCCAAAGATGGTAGATGTACACCTAGACTTGGCCCGAGGAGGTAAGGCTACATCTGTCTAGTTAGGAGTGTTGCATGTGGGTCCACTTGTCCTAAAGGGAGAGAGGGGTACACCTATAGATAGGAGTGTTTGCATGTGGGTTCACTTGCCCCGAAGGTGGTAGGGTTAGACCAACCTGGCTAGGAGTCTCTTGTATGTGGGTCCACGTATCCTAAATGTGGTAGGGGTTGACCTAGCTGGCTAGTAGTGTTGCATGTGGATCCACATGTCCCAAATGGTAGGGGTAGACCTAGCTGGGTAGAAGTGTTGCATGTGGGTCCACTTGTCCTAAAGGTGGGAGGGTGATACGTGTCAAACGTATCTATAAATTTTGATTTTTTTCATGCTTGTTTTATACTATTTTCACATGTTTTCACTATTTTATTATATCATTTTAGGCATTTTATTGAACTAACCTATTGACAACATGCCTAGTGCCAATTCCTTATTTTTTTATTTTGTATTTCAGAAAATCCACTTCTGGAAACATTCTCGGAATTGCACGAAACTTTACGTAGATTTTTTATATGCTGAGATGAAGACGGAATCTAGAGGGCGATCTGAGGGGCCACCCATAGGGCAGGGGCGACCCCTGGCCGCAGCCTGGAGTGGGGCCGTGGGTGGGAACTGCCCCTGCTCCCTAGTGGCCGCCTCGGCCCCCTCCGACGCCTATAGAATCACTAAAACCCTAAAAATGTTGGGGCGGTGATTATTTTTCATGAGCTTCACCCGAAGCCGCTGCCTCCTCGAAACCTAATTGAGATTCAGAAGTCAATCCCGGGACCCTGCCGGAGGGGAGATCGGTCCTGGAGGGCTCTACATCGCCATGCCTTCCACCGGGATGATGCGTGAGTAGTTCCACCTTGGACCACGGGTCCATGGAAGTATCTAGATGGTTGTCTCTCTCCCTTGTGCTTCATTGTTTAGGATCTTGTGAGCTGCCTAACATGATCAAGATCGATTATTGTAATGCTATATGATGTGTTTGCTGGGATACAATGGATTATGAAGTTATGATCAGACTGTGCTTGGTTCTTATATGTTAATTTATGTTCTTGCATGCTCTCCGATGTGCGTAGTTACTTTGGCCAAGTGATTGTGTGTATCTCCAAGAGAGAGTATTTATGCTAGATAGTGGGTTCATGCCCCCTCTTGTGCCTGGGCACGAGTGACAGAAATGTCTAAGGACGAGGGTCTGCTGTTGCTACTAAGGGTAAAACAACGGTGTTTATGTCTACGTGATTATAAATATTGCTTACATCATTCACTTTCTTAATGCAAATGTCTGTTGCTTGCAACTTAATACGTATGGGTGACATGCTGGATAGCGATCCCTAGGTGGAGGTTTTAGGCAAAGATGTAGTTGGATGACGGTCTTTGTTATTTGTTGTGATGCCTACATGAATATTACCATGAACTCTCTCATTTGGCTAGATTAAGTTTGTGTCATAATCTTGTCAATTGCCTAGCTGTAATTTGTTTGCCCATCATATGAGTATTTTATCTTATGGAGAGACACCACAAGTGAACCCATGACCCCCGGTCCATGTTTTTCCATTGATTACAACACTTTTCACTTGCTTTTCATAATCACTTGCTCGCTGGTCCGTTTTCATATTTTCATCCACTACACTATACATTTGACCGCTTTGTTTTCAGCAGACCGGGAAGATTGACAACCTTCCTGCCGTTGGGGGCAAAGTAATTGTTTGAGTGTGTGCAGGTCCATGCTCGTTGACGGTTAAGCACCAGAGATCGTCGACGTTCACCTCTTTGTTGATTTCAGAACTCTACTGGTTCGATTAAACCTTGCTTCTTCACTGAGGGAAAACTGCTACTTGCTACATCCACGCCTTCGCTTGGGGCACCACCAACACTACTATCATCAGACATCAAGCAGCTTTCTGGTGCCGTTGCCGGGGACTTTGGAGCTGAAGCAAGGGGAGTCTCATACTCTCAATCTATTTACTTTTTCTATTGTCTTGCTTAGTTTATTTCTCGTTTAGCTTGTTTGATTTTTATAAAAATAAAAAACACAAAAAATTAGTATGTCTAGTTCTTTACTTGCTATCAATGGTTAACTTATATGAAACTAGATCTTATTTGCTAAGTGGGTTCACTGAGGATCAATAGAAATATTATAAGGAACACCGCTTGTCTAAAAAAAGGGGTACACTTATGGACACAAATAAATAAATTAAATGGTTCACTTGTGGGTCCTTATGTCTAGGGCTGCATGTTTGCATATGTGTTCACTTGTCCCAAAGGTGGTAGGGTTAGACCAAGCTGGCTAGGAGTCTTGTATGTGGGTCCACACATCCCAAAGGTGGTAGGGGTTGACCTAGCTGGCTAGTAGTGTTGCATGAGGGTCCACATGTCCCAAATGGTAGGGTTAGACCTAGATGGGTAGAAGTGTTGCATGTGGATCCACTTGTCCCAAAGGTGGTAGAGACATCTGGACCCATATGCATGGGCGGAGCTATGTGAGGACATGGGTGTACAAATGTACACCCATTATTTTTGGCAAAAGACTTGGAATACGTATGTATAACTCACGTGCATAGAACAATATGCCTTGAATAAATAGGAAATGTGAGTAAAAATATGATTCTTTGGAGCTTTGTACATCCATTAATTGGGTGCTTCCTCCCCCCCCCTCCCAGCCCATATGCACCACTCCTGGCCATATTTCTATGACCTACCCTAGCAACCATTGAGAAAACTTTGTTGGTCTATCCCCTTTCGATACTGGCCACTAGGGTAGACAACGTGGTGCACCAAATCAGGGTTTGGCTCCAAACGGCATTTTGGAGCGCCGGATTCCAAGAAAAACTTGCACTGGACCCTAATACCTTCGGGGCATGTCGAGAAAAAGGGAAAATGGATATTCATCGCACTATGGGCTGGTATTGTTCCACCTACCACATTAAGGGCATCCATTGCCTCCTTGTTTTTAATACTTACAGCAATTAATATTTTTACAAACAAGATATACAAGATTAAAACAGAAAATGGAAAAATTCAGTTGTTCAGAAATGGATCCGTTCGGCCAAAGTTTGGCGCCATTTTCGAGCATATTATCACCAATTGGCTATGATTGCATGTGTCTAGATTTGCATGATGTGGCTATAGCTGGCTATGATTACATGTAGTGAGTTTAGTTTGCAATGATTGCATTTAGTAGTTACACCTGTTTAGTCTTGCATATTAAAAATTTGTTGCATCAAGATTTAAAATATTGTTTTGTTAATTAAAATTATTTCAGATAAATCACTTGTCTAAAATTGACAGTCTTTCTCAATTTTGTCTGAAAAGGTTTGACGCAATTTTAAATATGCAATAAGAGCTCAAAATTTTAAAACAATAAAAAAATAGGAAAAATGTTTTGTATATAAAAAAGAAAACAACCTGGCCAGAGGGAGCGGGGCCTAAACCAGACCGTTACGGCAGCCTAGTATCAGCACACACGCCCCTCTCTTTAGCTCCTTTTTTAAATATGTAAAAGAAAACTTGTTACTGGACCGGCCCACGCCGCACACACAGCGTCGAGCCGCACAGGCGCGTAGTAAATAACTGGGCTAGCCAGCCTTTTAGGGCCCAGTACCGCGTGCGGAGGAGGCGCGCAACTGAGGGGGGAAAGCATTAGTCCCACCTCGCCAACTCGACGGAGGTCGCACCAGCTTAAATAGAAGGACGTGACTCGTACCTCGAGCTCCTCTCAACAACACACTGTAGCGCTACGTTTCCTTGGGATGGGCAGTACTGGCTCGACCTATTCCCTCGGGGTTCGGCTTCATTTAGCCTGAGCCGGGTTTGATCGGCTGAGCCGTGGACCCCCCTACCCTAAGTTCCAATTTTTCTTCATGTTTTTTCTTCCAATATATATTCTTGATTGTCAAAATTCAAAAGAAAGTTGTCATGACACATATACCTATAGTAATTTTTTCTTCATGGTTTTTCTTCCAATGTATATTCTTGATTGTTAAAATTCAAAAGTAAGTTGTCAAGGATGACACATATACTTATAGTTGGCAGGGTAAAAAAATATGAAATTATTTGGCGACGGTGGAAAAAATCACTTGTTCAGAAATGGAGCCTTTCGGCCTAGGTTTGGCACCCCGAAGTATCAAAGGAGACTTGGGTGGCGCCTTCTGAAGAGCCCTTCATTCTGCGACTCAGATAGGCTAGGATTCATGTCTCAGCCGGTCAACTTGAAACCACGGACCTACCTCCTGCTTTTGACTTTCTTCTTTGTCCCAATTCATATCGAGCATGTCTTTCTCCATCTATAGATAGAGAGAATATAGGATAGGGGCGCTCAAAGCAAATAGGATTCTGTATTAGCATAGTGATTTTTTCAACGTTTGCTAAATGATCCAATAATGTAGTAGATTTAAATGTTTAGCCTTCCATGTTGTGGATCCGTATGTCTAGCTCTGCTTGTTTTCATATGTGTTCACTTGTCCTGAAGGTGGTAGGGTTAGACCAAATTGGCTAGGAGTCTTGTATATGTGTCCACATATCCCAAAATTTGGGTGCACGCTGGCTTCGCTGCTGTGGGTCCATATGTCTAGGGCTGCATGTTTACATATGTGTTCACTTGTCCCAAAGGTGGTAGGGTTAGAGCAAGATGGCTAGGAGTCTTGTATGGGGTCCACATATCCCAAAATTTGGATGCACGCCTGCTTCGTTGTAGACAGTGGCGGGGTTGCTGAGTAAGAACCTAATATAGTTCACTAATTTAATCTTTGCCATTACTTACTAGTGAAAAATTACACAATAAACAAGAGACTGAACCAATGAATTTAAACGCTAGCTTCGCCACTTCTCGTAGAATTCCTAACTTGCCAAATACCATCACACACATAATGTCAATATAGAATTTATATTTTTGCATTATGTTTGATACTTTGGAGCAGCTTCGGCCACAACACACACATTATTACAACGTCAATATTAATTGTCAATTACATAAAAGTTTAAAATCTGAAAAAGGGCATGATATAAAACATAAATGTTTATTCAACATTTAAGAAAAGCATCAATCTTCCATCAATATTTTGCTTTCAGCCATCATCGAATGAAGGTGCATCTCTAGTTTTGTCCATCACCCATATTTCTACATAATTAGACATAAAAAATGTATTAGTTTGTCGAACATAAAACCTATCAACAAAACTATTATAAACAAGCAAAAACAAGTACTTACTTCTTATTTTGAGGGCATTATCATCGGTTATGTTCTGATGTTTTGCATATGCCACACAAACTCTTCTTTCTCTCGTAGAATGCGCATGGTCTACCATTTTTCGTCAATGGGGGGTTCTCCTGTTTGTGTCCTTTCGTGTTTTGTTTAGGGGCGCCTTTGGTGTTAACTTGTTTGGGATCACCAATTATAACATCATGTCCTCCAAACTCATGTGCATCTTCATTGTCGAACCTTCTGTGAGCATAGGCTTCATTCTCATATAAATGCGGATTCGATATTAATTCCTCAAAAAAATCCGTCACCTTTTGGTACATAAGTGGTTCAATGGCTGCCAAATTGAAAGCTTCAGCACCTAACCTGTTCAAGTTGCTATATCTTTATCACAGCCCTAGTCCTTTCCAACCCAATCCATATAGATCACTCTCGCACCTTGGAGGCAAGCCATATCTCGCCTCTTTCGATAAGCATCGAAGAACTAAACACTTTGGTCTTTCAGATACTTTCAAATGCTTTAGTACACGAAGAATATGCTTGTAAGGAAGGCCCACACGATGCATCCTTCGACAACTGCACTTTATAGTATCTTCAGGGTCTTTAGTAGTGTAGTCCACAACGAACACGTGCTTACGGTTAGTTCTCCATGTAACTAAGTATTGTTGAGAGTCAGTTCTCACTGCGCTCTCAAAAATATCGAGATCACCAATCCTTTTCAAGTCTTCTTGCAAGAGGTAGAAATTCGCCGGAGTAAATGCGTCGAAAATAGCCACCTCAATCTCCTTTCAATTAGTAATTGCCACTGGATCATTTGCCTCCTTTTCACAGATACGACCAATAGCATTTTCATAGTGAAAAATCAACTGAACTAAGCACATACGAAAGTCAAGGTGAAGATAATGACGGGAGTTCAAACTTTCACTCCTCTGGTTGCTTCGCATACCAAGAAAAAAACCATCTGTCAGATAAGAGGCGGCCCAAACTAACTAATTTTTGTACATCCTTCTTAGCCACTCCTCAGTTGTATCCGTCTAGTTCTTGTTAACAAACGCTTGCCACCTCTCCTCAAAGAAGGTATGTGAAGTGGGATAGTACACAAGCGACCGGAAATCCAACAGTGACTCGTTACCGAGATGTTTCTGCATATTTTTCTCTATATGCCACGTAAGGACCCTCCGAATTGCTCTGATCATGGTTGTGTCCCCATCAGTTATTACAGACTTTGGTTTCTTCTGACACATTGCCTTCAGGAATGTCTGAAGCACCAAAGCAGAGGTATCCTCGGTCTCGTCTGACACGATGGCACACCTAAAAATATTGTAGTCTTACGGTGATTATTAAGACCAACAAAAGGAACGAATGGCATGCCATATCCATTCATTTTGTAGGTGCTGTCAAAAACCGCCACATCACCGAAGTTTTGATAGTCCTGACGTGACTGAGCATCACACCAGAACATGTTTATCAGACATCCTTTTTTATCTTGCTGGTACTCAAAAAAGAAAGTTGGGTCCTTCTCTTTTCTTCGTTGCATCATGCCAATGGTTGTGGAAGCATCGCCCTTCGATATCAGTTGCCTCTTCACCTTGGAACAAAAATTGTACACATCCTCCCTGACCCAGCCTCGATTTTGATACCCGCCAGATTTGTTGATCATGTTGTCAATTATAACGTGCTTCCTGACCCCTGCTGCTTCCGACACTAATATCTCCGCCATTTCGTTATCCTTGACCTCTCTATTGGACCAAAGAAATGGGACTTCGTCTGGTCTAGCGAGAATATGGTTATGCTTGTCTTTGAACCTCCCAACAGACCATATCCCAGTGGATCTATCAAGCTTCACTTCTAGACGTGCATTGCAATGGCATCACGTCTCGGGTCTTGGCCTACGTTTACGGTCGTCCATGGTCAGATACTTGGCACTTCTTGTTCTTGTCCTCGAACACACAAACCGTCTGAAGCGTATCTGTTTCGAAGGACCTTTTACCCGACTGTACTTAGACTTCTTATGCTGAAACCATGCTCTTTCGCATACTGCTTATAGAACCGGTAAGCCGCCAGTTTAGAAGTAAACTTCATGGCCATCATCTGCCGGCATCTTTCCTGTGCTTCGTGCCTATCTTCTGGTTCTCCACAGTATTTAGGCTCACTGTTAGCTTCATCGGTCACCTAAACAATTAAAAAAATACATATAAGTTGTAAATTTTAAATCTTGTAATCATTAATTCTCAAAAAATGAATTATAAACATACTCCACTCTTGTTTTCTGAGTTAGAAACATCAGCACTATTCTCCTCTTTATGGCCACCGACGTACATCTACACAATTTAAAACAAGAACTGTAAGCTGTTGTGCCGTTGGTTGCAAACAAAAAAAACACGTGACTCACGCTATTATCATCTTCGGGTTCATTCCCACTCACGGTACTATCATCGTCGGATCCATTCGCACTCCACATATCATCATCGTCGGATCCGTCCACCCTATCATCATCATCTGTTCTGTTTCCACTCATGCTATCATCATCTGATCCGTTTCCATTCAAGCTATCATCATCGAATCCGATCCAACCAAGGTGGTCGTCATCAGAAGGTACATCAGGGGGCCAAAAAAACTCCTCCGAAGTAGGATAATCGTCTTCAGATCGGTTTTCGTCGTCACTTCTCGTTGTTATAGAGACCTCCATAACTACAGATCATCAACAGTAAAATATGTAATCAAAATATGACAGTACATGAAACTAGTTTTGACATCACATTTCTTCAATCAAATATTTACCACTAACCTAGAGGATGGCTTCTTAATATATCCAGATTCACCACTCATCAATTAAGAGTACGGAACATTTACCTCAATGCGGCCGTCTGCGCCGAAAAAGAGTGATCAGTGGACGACAAAGCCAGAGACTGAAGGGGACGAGTTGGCGACGGGCACGGGTAGATCCCAATGGAGGCTGGCTGTGGAGCGGTTACCGAGTGACGCAGCGGATCGGAGATAGCCGCCCTAGCCGCCGGGGAAAGCGTGGTCGTCGGAGCCGTTGGCAGGGACGACGACGTGCCTGCCCAAGGCGGTGAGGAGCGGAGATCGCCACGAGGCGGCTAGCGGGACGTGCGGATCGTGATTGTGTTTTGGGCGAGCGGGACGGGCGTGCAGTTTAGAAGTAGGACCGTACGGGTACCGTATGAAAATACGAGATCATACAGGGCCTGGATATGGGCTTCGGTGGGCATTCCTCATTACCGCATTAAAATAATTCTATAATACAGAATGATGATCCTGCCCTTTGAAATCTGTGTGGGAGGGGCACCGAAGCAAGACCAATTACAAATGACCCCAGCTTAGCAGGATCAAAAAAATATTGGGAAGACAGCCCATGTTACGTTAGTTTTTCACTTTGATACTGATGGCACAGGTTGTACCAAGGATTAATTTTACCATTCCAGATTCTTTTTAAAGTAACACAGGATCCATACAGAAACTCAGTACCGACTATAGTTAGTTATGAGGAATAAACCTAGACTCTTTCTCTAATCTTGGTTAATAGATTGTGGCCCATATATTGTACAAATGTGGGAGGTATAATACAACATGATCAACAACATCTACCAGAAAATCCCAGATTGATAAACCATTTGCAACGCTTCATCTTACAAGACTAGCAAGAAAACCATATAAATGCTGAACTTCTGAGGGATAAAGTTAAGCTTTTGTCAGCAGCCTTAGTTTCCTGGCATGCTTTATCATCGAACTTACAGTCCCTGGTCCATACAGATCGGACATCGAGGAGATGTGTCTCACGCGGAGGCTGCCTGTGGCGACGGGCGACGCGCGAGGCGACTGGGTCTGTGCGCCAGATCCTGCGCGTGCGGCGCACCGCCGGCGACGGCGGAAGGGCCGCCGGGGTCGGGATTTTCGTGCGGCTGTGGCTGACGGTGTGGAGCTGGCCGCTGCGAGGGCGCAGGGCCCCTCCGAGGTCGTGGCCGGCCATGGGGTGTCGGCCCGGGCGCCGCGTGGGGTGGTGTCCCTGGGGTCCTTCCTTGCGGCGGCGTTGGGTTCGCAGCCAGAGGAGGCAGCGCAGCGCGAGGGCGCGCTGGGTGCGCCGGGGGTGATGGCGGCGCCGCCGGCTGTGGTGCCGGCGGTCCGGCGGCCACGGTCGAGGTGCGATTTCCCGCCTCTGGGTGAGGTGGCGTGTCTGCGGTGTGCGCTCCCGGCGGGGGCTGGGGCACACGGTTCTGGAGATGTGCTGGTGGGTGCGGTTGCTGTGCCCCTGTGCGCCGGGGAGTGCTCGGTGGCGCCGCCGCCGCCTCAGCGCCGGCCGGACGGGAGGGAGATTCTAGGGTTTGAACCTCCCTCGCCGCCTGTGGTGTTGGGCCGGGGTGTGGGCTCTAGGCCGGGGTGGGCCATCTCTTCGGCACATGGGCCCATCTCGGGCGTGGTCTCCGGGCCGTGCCTGGAGGAGGCCGAGGTGGTTTCCTCTGGTTCGATGGATGACTTGGCCGTGGGGCCGGCCCAAGCCCGTTCGGGTCTGGATAGTCTTTATAAGTGGTTGTGGCTCCCCGCTGGAACCCTAGATCGGTCTCTAGGGTTTCCAGCTTCCTCTCGCGACATCCGCCGCCATCGAGCTAGGGCCAAGATCCTCTTCTCTCCACCTCCCTCCCTCTCGTGCCCCTCCTCTCCGCGCCTGGTGGCCATGGATCGGGACTGGCACGACCGGTCTCGGCGTGGGAAGCGGGGCTATGAGTTGGGGCGTGGTGGCGACCGCTACCGTGATGGAGATCTTCGCCAGCGTCTGGACCGGGAGCAGGAGGCGACGCGTCGGGCGCAGCGTGACCACGAGGATGAGCTAGCCAGGAGAAGAGAGGATGAGCGTAGGGAAGAGGAGCGCCTGCGCGCTCAGATCCGGGTACCGCCGTTCGTGCGGGGGCGCGAACAAGGGCGGGGTACCGTCAGAAGGAACCCCAGCACGGCTGGGCCGTCCAAACCGGCTACCACTCCGACGGGGGGGGGGGGGGCTCGTCGGGGGTGGTGGACAACTCCAACATTACGTGCTTCAAATGTGGGAAGCAGGGCCACTTCCAAGCTGCGTGTACTGAGGATCCATTCTGCATCAAGTGTGAGCTCGCGGGCCACTTCTCGGCGATGTGCCCTAATGGGAGCAGGGCGCCCAAGCCGGTCTGGGCTGGATTCGGCACAGAAGGACAGGGGTTCTTCTGGGTGCAGGTGCCAGAGGACAAGCTCACTAAGCCTTCCTCCAACGCAGCCCGAGTGGTCATTGAAAAGGGAAACTTCTCGGTGTCTGAGGTGGAGGAGGAGTTCAGGGAACTGGCAGATGACAAATGGAACTGGCAGGTGCAACAGATCAGCAACACCGAGTTCTCCCTGGTGTTTCCTTCGAAGGAGCTACTGCGGATGGCGACCCGTGGGGGCGGGCTGGTTCTTCCAATCACTGAGTACAGAGCGGTGGTGTCTGCGGAGGCTGGGGATCCGAGGGCCTCGGAGACGCTGGAGGTGGTCTGGGTCCGCCTCCACGACGTGCCCGAGCCGTTACGGGACGCGAAGTTGCTCCTGGGTTCGACTCTCGAGCTGGGTGCCCCACTGGAAGTTCATACGTCGTGTTTGGCTGAGGCGTCGGCTCCAATAAGGATGAAGTTCGGTTGCCGCTCTCCGGTGCAACTGAAGAGCCACATCATGCTGTTCGTCAACCTAATTGGCTACAAGGTTAGAGTGGAGAGGGAGCCAGTGAGTCAAGACAAAGAAGAGCTGCCGCCACCCCCGCCTCCTCTGGGGCGGCAGGATGGGGATGAGGATCCGACAGACCATACGCTGAGCTCGGATGATGATCTTGACTGGGACAGTCGCAAAGCCCGGGACCGAGAGCGGGCAAAAGCTAAGTCTAAAGAGACGCCAAATAAATCGGTAGGCGCGGGGCGCCAACCCAAGGAGGACGCGCGCCTATTCCAAAGGAGCCTTCTGCTGGTGGGGTAGACTTGAGCGAGGGGTCGACTCAAGCTGCCCCCAGATTCCTGCTCCTCCACCAGCCCCCGCCCCATCAATGGCTGTGGAGCCAGGGCTTCCAAAATCAATGTTCTCGCAATACGGCACCAATCTGACGCCAGACGGAAATGTGTTCAAAGCTCTCGGGGTCATAGTTGCAGCGGCTCAAGCTGAGATTTCTGTGGGCGCTCCTTTTTCCTCTGTCACTTCGGGACCGCCCGCTTCCCCGGCAGCCACCTTGGACTCGTCGGCGAGGTCCCCCTCCGAGGTGGTTGCGGTGCCGGAGGGCAACAGCGAATGCATGGAGAAGACAGCTGATGTTGACGAGGAGACCAGCAGCAAGAGGGAGCGGAGAAGCAAGCTGAACCATGACCGCCCTTCCATGGTCCGCGTTTCGGTGGCCGCGGAAGCGGTGGTTGCTGACTCTCAGGTAGGTGAGTGGCGGGCGCCGTCCCCCTCCTCAGCCATGGGTGGCCTCTGGGCGGCGGCGTCGATCCCGGAACTGAATGCGCCGGTGGCGCGGGGTCTGAGGTCCAAGGCCACTCCTGTGGAGATCCTGAGGAAGAGTTCCAGGGGCGCCGATGATGCTGCGGGTCGTGTGCTAGAGAGGGCGGTGCGGCGGGCGGCTGAAAAGGATGCTCCTTCCCCTGCGTCGACTAAAACAGGTACTAATCTTGACCCTATCTTTGCTATTCTTCAAGATGTTCCAGACTCGCACCTTTTAGCTGTGGCTGCGGATAGTTGCATTTCTTTTTCCCCTTCCGCTGGGCCGCCAGCAGAGATTCTTTCTATTATTCGTGCAAATGAGCTGGCACAGGCCGCGCTGGCTGCGTCGCGTGACAAGATTGAGCAAGAACAAGCCAAGTCCTTGGCCGCTGAGTTGGACCGGACGGCTCAACTCGCGCCCAATACTTCGGCAGGGTGCGGAGACTCGTCTCTAGGGGGAGACGAGCCGACGGCCATTTTCCCCATGGATGGGACCCTGGTGCCGTCCTCGGAAGGAGAAACTGCTGCTCCCTCTCCAAGACCAGTAGCCAGTGTTCGAAGAAGAAGAGCAAAATCTGCGGCGCCGCAGGGGCGGCGCCCAGTAACCCGCCAAGCACGGGCTAATGGCGTGGTTTTTTAATGCGGATCCTCTTCTGGAATATCCGTGGGTTTGGGTGCAAGGGGCGCCGAACCCTGCTCAGAGACTTGATCAGGAAACACCGCATTGATGTCATATGTCTTCAAGAAACAATCAAACAGGACTTCACGGATTCGGAACTGCAAGGGATCGAGGTGGGCGACAAGTTTTTTTGGTGCTGGTTGCCGGCGAGTGGCCACTCTGGCGGCGTGCTCCCCGGTCTCCGTGATAGTGTCTTTGAGGTTGAGAGTACTGACAGGGGTCAGTACTTCCTTAGTGCCAACTGCCTTTTCCGCCCTCTGAATCGGACTCTGACAATTATGGGAGTTTACGGTCCAGCACACCACGAGGCCTCCCCTGCCTTCCTAGTGGAAATTTCTGATAAGGTGGCCGCGTGCAGGCATCCGGTCCTCATGGGTGGGGACTTCAACCTGTTACGCTGTGCTCAAGACAAGAACAATGATCGCATTAACTGGTCGCGGGTGGACTTGTTTAACAACAACATTGCCGCCTGGGCTCTTATTGAGGTCCCTCGAACGGGTGCGAGGTATACCTGGTCAAACAAACAACGGGACCCGGTTAGATGCGTCCTTGACAGAGTGCTGTTTGCGCCTGAGCTTGATGCCCTGTTCCCTCTGGCCACCTTGGTGGCAGAGACCAGCGTAGGTTCAGACCATACCCCCCTGATTTTTTATGCCGGGGTTGGGCAACCAGTTAGAAGTAATAGATTCTTTTTCGAGCTAGGGTGGTTCGAAGTTGACGGGTTTATCGAACTGGTGCGGGCTCAGTGGCTCCGTTTGATGGCTGCCGCGGCAGGCCGGGATATCGTGGACTGGTGGAACCATATGAACGTGGGCCTCCGACAATTCCTCCGTGGGTGGAGCCGCAACATGGGTAAGGCTGCCATCGCGAGTAAGATCTTGTTGCTTGCTCAGATCAAGGATCTGGATGACAAGGCTGACTCCACGGGCCTGGACGAGGAAGATTCGGTCTTCCGACACTATCTGGAAGACCAGCTACTGCATATTTACCGGATGGAGGAGGAGTACTGGAGACAGCGTGGTAGGGTCCGCTGGGCATTGCAAGGCGACGCCAACACTGCCTACTTCCATGCCGTGGCCAACGGGCGAAGACGTAAATGTGTCATTTCCTCCCTCCAATCGCCGGAGGGACCGATCAGTGACCCGCGCCAGATTCAAGCCCATATTTATGATTTCTACCGAGAGTTGTTAGGGACAGATGCTCCCCGTCACCTTAGCCTCGCTCCACATACTTGGCAGGGTGCCCAATGTGTGTCGGCTACCGAGAACGAGTCCCTGGCCCTCACTTTCTCCGAATCCGAACTCGAGGCTGTCGTGTCTGACATGAAATCCAACACGGCTCCTAGCCCGGATGGTTTTCCGGTGTCGTTCTTTAAGAAATTCTGGCCGGAATGTAAGCTGGGTGTGCTCCACATTCTGAATGATTTCATCCTAGGTAGAATTGATGTCTCGAGACTGAACTTTGGGGTCCTGTCTCTTATTCCTAAAGTCCCGGGGGCGGACCAGATCTCTCAGTACAGACCCATTGCGTTGATTAATGTAATCTTCAAAATCATTTCCAAGGCCTTTGCCTCTAGGCTGGACCCAATTGCTAACAGAATCATCAGCCCAACCCAGACGGCCTTCATGAAAGGGAGGAATATTCTAGATGGCGCCCTCGCGTTGCTGGAAGTTGTCCATGAACTTAGAGTGAAGAATCTGGGAGACATTCTTCTGAAACTGGACTTTGAGAAAGCTTATGACAGAGTTAATTGGTCTTTCCTGTTGGAAGTCCTTCGTCGGAAAGGGTTCGACGCCGGATTTGTCCATAAGGTCAACCAGCTTGTGTCTGGCGGTCAGACGGCCATCTCTATTAATGGGAAGATTGGCCCGTATTTCAGAAACAAGAGAGGAGTGCGTCAAGGGGACCCCTTCTCTCCGCTGTTATTCAACTTCGTTGTGGATGCCCTCTCTGCCATGCTTGAGGCGGCCAGCTCCTCAGGCCACATTCAGGGGGTGGTGCCGCATTTGATTCCAGGGGGAATCACTCACCTGCAGTATGCGGACGATACCCTTATCCTAATCCAAAACAATGATGCAGCCGTTGCTAATTTGAAGTTTCTGCTCCTGTGCTTTGAAGACATGTCCGGTTTAAAGATCAATTTCCACAAGAGCGAAGTTTTTGTCCTTGACTGCCCTATCCAGGAACAGCGTAGAATCGCTAACATGCTGAACTGTAAGCTTGGCGCCTTCCCTTTTACATACCTTGGGCTGCCGATCTCGGACCGTAAGCTCTCGGTTGAGCAATGGAATTTTTTGGTTAACAAGCTGGCGGCAAAGGTGGAAGCCTGGATGGGCAGATTGCTTTCCTCGGGTGGGAGGCTTATTCTGTCTAACGCTTGCCTTGAGGCCCTCCCCATGTTCGCCATGGGTCTATTCCTTCTCCAGGACGGGGTCCATGAGAAGTTTGACTCGATTCGTGCAAGGTTTTTTTGGGAGGGCTCTGGTCCGAAACGCAAGCTGCACTTAGTTAACTGGCCGGCGGTTTGTCGCCCGAAGGACTGTGGGGGCCTAGGGCTCACTAATACACAATTTCTCAACAAAGCCTTAATGCTCAAATGGATTTGGAAGCTGTATCAGGATGACGATTCGCTTTGGCGAGCTATTGTTACTGCTAAGTACCCGGACGCAAACAACATTTTCGCGAGCTCGGGCCAGGGGGGCTCGCAGTTCTGGCGAAGCCTACACAAAGTTAAAGAGCTGTTCAAGCTGGGGGCGCGCCATGCCGTCAGGAACGGCGAACGAACGTTCTTCTGGACAGACTGGTGGACCCAGGACGGCCCTCTAAAAGACCGTTTTCCTCGCCTCTTCGCTATTTGTGAGAATCCCAAACTTTTAGTCGCGGATGCTTTCTCCCCGGAGGGGGAGGGTGTCAATTTCCGTCGCTCCTTTGATCAGCAATGCGCCAACCAGTGGGCTGTGTTGGTCGGTCCAGATGAGATTATTTGGGCCCTTGAAGCCTCGGGCTGTTTTTCGGTGGCTTCTATGTACCGCAAACTGTCGCAAGGGGCGACAGTGGTACACAGCAGGGATCTGTGGACGGCCAGACTACCACTCAAAATTAAGATTTTTACCTGGCAACTGGCCCTTGATCGTCTACCAACGAGTACTCAACTAGCCAAGCGGTTGGCTCGCTTTGATGGTAAATGCGCCATGTGTGGGGAGGACGAGGACGCCTCTCACATCTTCTTCTCGTGTGCTCTCGCCAAGCTGAGCTGGAGCGTCGTCAGGCGGCTGCTAGGGTGCAGCTGGTGTCCTGCCAACTTCCCCCAATTCTTTTCGATCCACCACTCTCTCTTGGGCCAAAAGCGTAGGATTAGCTGGGTGCTGTTTTCTGTGCTGTGTTGGACTCTTTGGATTACGCGCAACAAACTGGCTATTGAATCTAAGGTTCCCAAACATCCAACTGACATTATATACAAAATGATTATGTTTCTGCAGGTTTGGGCAAATCTGTCAAAGCAACACGACAAGGAAAGGCTGCTGCTGGTCGTGCGCGACCTTAAGGAGATCTACAGCAACCTGGCACCTCCCCGGCAACCTTAGTTTGCTAGTTTTGCTAGTTTTCTTCCGGTCTGTGTTGGGGAGGCCGGCCCCTCTGTCGTTTTACTTCTCCTGTCGTGATGGTGAAGCTGTATGCCGCAGCATGTATCTCGTATTTTGTGGTGAACCTGGTGCTTTATTAATTTAAAGCAGGGCATTAATGCCTTTTATCTAAAAAAAACTTACAGTCCCTACGACCAACACAATCTGCAAAAGAATGACAAACAAGAATCTAACATGAAGATGCAAAATGGGCATGCATAATTTTTGGGCAAGTAGGAGAAATTCTATATACTGAGATGTTTGTTGTAGCAATTTCCAAGGCTGCAACAATGGATGCATTGCTCACAAACGGACAGTTACCTGTAGACAGGTATAAGCCGAACCAGTCGCAATATAGAAATTTGCTTTACCAGTACCCCGTAAACATATCATGTCAGTAACAGTACGCTACATGTGTAGAGGAGGGGTAAAGGAGGGAGGGAGGGAAAGAGAGACCCTCCAGATCCATAGGTAGTGCATCACAGGACTAAGGAAAGAGACTTTGATATATCCAAAAAAAAAAAACAAGAAGAAAGTGAACTGCATCTCTGCAAGATGAAAAGTTAAAGCATTAATTTCTTAGATATTAGACAGTAATTCAAAATAATTAAAACGACATTCTAGCTACCTGCTAATTCGTTGGCAAATAGACCAAGAAGTCCTAGATATAGAGCTGAATCTTCAGCCTTCAAGAATCAATGGATTTAGGAATAAAAACAGAGAGCAAACATATGAAATAGTAGGACTTAAAACATTAACCTGTGCAGCCGAGGGATTAAGTTCATCGGAAATATATAAACTCACTGAGGGATAAGACTTCAACATCGCGACAATTGATGTGTAAACAAAGGCAAGGAAGCACGGTAATACCATAAAGATAATGTTCATATTAAAGACTATAAGGAAGAAGCTTCTGAAGAAGTCAAAGACTTCGGCAAAGAAATACCTGCATTAATTCTCAAACGAATGAGATCAGTCAAATTATACTTACGTTGGAATTACACTTTTTAACCGACTTACCATAACACACCAATATTTGGTGATAAATCCTTCACTGTAAGGATAAAACCATATGTCCTGCAAATCAACGACAGAAGTCAATACTAGCCATACGGTAACAGATAAAAGCCAGTCGATTGCAAATTACAACTTTGACGAAATGAAGCCCAACAACAAAGTTGACATGTTGGAGGGGATAGGCGAAAATGCTGATCAGTGTAAGCAAATATCCAAAACTGAATTCATAAGCAAGAGCTGTTATTCATTTCTTGCTTAGAGTTTATCTTGAATGGGGTGAGTCTTAACAGAAACTACTACACACTTTCACATGAATGTGATGGCTACAAAATAAAAATGGTCAAGCATTGTTGCGATTAAAACGCATCACACGAACACGTCCTCGTGTACCCGCGGTGCCGGGGGAGATACTCCGCAACTCGCCCCGCGGGAGACCAACTTGCAGCGCGATTCGCAAGACAGCAAGCTGGTTCTTTTAGAACCAGACGCCCCAGCCCCTCGGGAGGGACCCCGTCGGAGGGAGCCGGCGACGATTGGCTGAGTTAAGCCGGATTGGACCACTCTCAACTCGATTGTCGATATTCGACAAACTCACGCGAAGTCGCCGAATAACGGAAGCAAGAACAAGGGTTTCGAGGGTAAAAAGTAGGGTTTGTATTGATTGTCGATTGTTTGCTTAATTTCAATCGGCCGTCACCTCCTACGTATATATAGCGAGGTGGCTGGACTTTCCCGTACAAGCATTGTACTTCTACAAGGATTACAACTCATAGCATAGGTCGGTTTCTACTTCTAAACTAGGTAAGATTCCTGGCCGGCGTCGTGTTGAATTCGGACTGCAAGCGTCGTCTCCGGCTTCTTTTGGAAAGTTACCTTTTGTTCTTCCGGGTTGATCCCGAACTCCTTCTGGCGCCACCGACTTCCGTTTTGGGCTTTGCAAGCATTAAATCACCTCGCGTCTGGCATCTCTGGTGCAGCTTGTGAAATCTTCAGGAAGCTTCGAGTCTAACCTGCACCAGGTTCCGAGTAAACCGGGTTCTGCCTGCAACCGAGTTAACTCCTGCCGGGTCGTCATCCCAGGTCCTCTCCGAGTCATCCATTTCCTTCCGAGTGAGCTTGAACCTGTGACCTGGTTTCTGACTAAACCGGGTTAACTCCCGCCGGGTTGACTTCTGCCGGGTCTCCATTTTCTTGAGTGAACTTGAACCCGGGACCTGCCAAAAACGGGTGCTAACACATGCCCCCTGTTTCCTAGTAAAGCTTGCGTACTAGAAAATATCCGATGTAGAAGATTTGTCTAAGGGCGATGCTTAAGCTCATCGGCCATATGTGCGGCTTATGCTGTTTGCCACATGCTCGGGTGGAATTTCTTCAAATACTTCCCATTGATAGCTCGAGGCAATATGTTGCCCTCCAATGTCTCCACTAGATATGAGTTATCGGGTACAATCCATACGACTCGGAGTGGCCCTTCCCAACTCGGTGACCATTTGCCGAATCTTCGGCCTTTTGAACCGATTGGCAATATAACTTTCCAGACCAAGTCGCCGATTTGAAAATCCTTGATCCGGACTCTCTTGTTGTAAGCTTTTGCTACCCGCAACTTCTCCTTCTCAATGTCCTTCAGAGCCTTGATACGTCTGTCGGCTACCTCGTCTATGTTATCCATCAGCAAATTGTGATAATCCTCAGCCGACAAATCGTTTTGCTTAGCGAACCTCAAAGCAGCCAGATTTACTTCTACCGGTAAAACGGCTTCTTGTCCATAAACTAACTCGAAGGGAGTTACCTTGGTTGCACCATGCCTTGAGATCCGGTGAGCCCACAATGCCTCGGACAGTACCTCATGCCACCTCCTCGGGTAGTCCTGTACTTTCTTCTTAATCAACTTGATCAGAATTTTGTTGCTTGACTCGGCTTGTCCATTGGCTTGAGCGTAATATGGAGATGAACTGAGCATGTTGATCCCGAGTGATTCGGCAAACTGTTTCACCTCTTTAGCCATGAAGGAGGTACCTTGATCTGTAGTGAGAGTTTGCGGGATACCGAATCTATAAACAATATGCTCCATGATAAATTGAATTACCTCTTTGTGGGTCATATTCCGGAGGGGTACTGCTTCGGACCACTTGGTGAAATAATTAGTAGCAACCAACACAAACCGATGCCCCTTGGATGAAGCTGGGTTAATCATACCAATGAAATCCAATGCCCATCCTCGAAAAGGCCACGGCTTTATTACTGGATTAAGAAGTGAAGCCGGTACTAACTGAATATCTCCGAATCTCTGACACGCTTCACATCCCTTGTAGTATCGGAAGCAGTCATTAATCATCGTCGGCCAATAGAATCCGGCTTGTCTGAGCATCCACTTCATTTTGTGAGCCGACTGATGTGTCCCGCATAAACCATCATGAACTTCTCCCATGGCAACCTGAGATTGATCTTCACCCATGCATTTAAGAAGAAGACCATCAGCTGTTCGGCGATATAACTCGTCATCTATCAAAGTATACTTAAAAGCAAGCCACCGAACAGCCCTATCTGTTTTCTTACTCGGATTCTTCAGATAATCAATAATAGGTGTCCTCCAATCAGCTAACCGGGTTCCACCAGATTCCTCCGGAGCCGAATTAGATAACCCGGCTTTCCCTCCATCGTCCGAGTTAGATGACCCGGTTTTTCCTCCAGCTTCCGAGTTAGATAACCCGGTTTTTCCTCCATCGTCCGAGTCATTGACGACAGCTAGCATCGTTTTCTCTGCTGTGAAAAACACTCCTCTACTGACATGATAGCCTGATGCCTACTGTGCCAACTCATTGGCGAGCCAGTTGTCTTGTCTAGAAACATGAGATATAGAAAAGTAATCCAAAGTTGATATGATATCCAGGCACATGTCGAGATATGTGTTGAGTGATCCACTATTGCATTGGAAGATCTTGGCCACTTGCTGGATGATAAGCAGTGAATCGCCATATGCCTCGACATGAGTTACCCCTGCATCCTTTAAAATTTCCAATCCGAATAGAAGAGCTTCGTATTCGGCTTCATTGTTAGTGCAAATATAATCGAGACGACAAGAGGCTTCAAAGATAGTACCGTGGGGTGAAATATACACAATGCCGACCCCTTGTCCACTACTGCAAACTGAGCTGTCAAAATAAAGTTTCCACGGTACAGCCGACACAACATGTAAGTCGGCTTCTTGCTCTAGGTCAATCCGATGTTCAACAATGAAATCAGCTACAACCTGGCCTTTCACAGATTTGAGAGATTCATAAGCCAAATCGTACTCGGTTAACCCATACGCCCATTTGCCGATTCGTCCACTGAGAATCAGCCTATGAATCATGTGTTTGATGACATCGGTTTGAATAAAAACTTTGCACTCACTAGATAAAAGATAATGGCGCAATTTGGTGCAAGAAAAATAAAGAGACAAGCACAACCTTTCCACAAAGTTGTACCTTGACTCGGCATCCACCAGTCACCGGCTTAGGTATGTAATGACGTACTCCTGCCCTTCGGCCTCTTGAGTCAAAGCTGCCCCAATCACCTTTTCCTCGGAAGCAATGTAAAGCCGGAACGGTAGATCACGACTCGGTTTCCTCAGAACCGGAGGTTTAGACAAGCAAGCTTTTATTCTATCAAATGGCTCTTGTTGCTTTGCCCCCCAGGTGAACTCGTCATCATTCTTGAGCCGAAGTATCTATGTGAACGCATCAACTTTCCCAGACAAGTTAGTAATAAACCTTCTCAAATAATTTACCTTGCCTAGGAATTTCTGCATGTCCTTTTTACAACTCGGCGCCTGCACTTTCTGGATAGCTTCAATCTTCGCCGGATCAATTTCTATGCCAGATTCATGTATGATAAAACCGAGAAACCTCCCAGCCGACACGCCAAAAGCACACTTCAACGGATTCATCTTGAGCCCATACTTCCTCATCCTTTCAAACGCGAGTCGTAAGTCGGCCAAATAATTTAACTCGCTTAACAACCATGTCATCAATGTACACTTCCAGTATGACTCCAAGAAGATCATGAAATATCAGGTTCATCGCTCTCTGATATGTGGCTCCGGCATTCTTCAATCCAAAGGTCATTACCGCCCACTCGAATAAACCAACGAACCCGGGGCAGCGAAAAGCTGTCTTGGCCGAGTCTTCTTCGGCCATGAATATTTGATTGTACCCCGCGTTTCCATCCAGAAAGTTGATGACTCGGTCTCCCGAGGCGTCATTGATAAGCATGTCGGCTATTGGCATAAGATATTCATCTTTGGGCATAGCTCTGATCTTACCGGATCCTTTCTTCTCGACCGGCACAATATTGGAAATCCATTCGGCATATTTGCAAGGCCGGATAAAATTGGCTTTTAGAAGCCGGCCAATCTCTTCTTTGATCCGGTCATATATTGTCAGGTTGAATTTACGAGCTAGTTGTTTATATGGTCTGAAACCGGCTTTTATCGGTAACCGATGCTCGACGAGATCTCGTCTTAACCTGGGCATCTCGTGGTACTCCCAAGCAAAGCAGTCCATGTATTCCTTTACTAGCGCGATTAACTCGGATTTATAATCGGCTTCTAAATTCCGGCTTACAAATGTCGGCCTGGGAACAGTGCCATCCCCGATATCTACTTCTTCGAGCGGGTCGGCTGACGTAAAACCTTGTCCCAACTTATCCATGTCGTCTGGTTCTTCAATTGCTTCACACATATCGTTCCTCTCTGCCCGATACTTGTCCAGACGCTTCTGCAACCACTCACTGTTGTTGGGATCCATTTATCTGAGTCGCATACGATTACCTCCAACCGGCTTTAAGGATACTAGCACGAATCCGTCCCTGGTAGCACTCAGGAAATCGAACTCGGATAAATCACGCCCCGAAAGACATGTAGCATTTGAGTGTTGCCAATCAACAATGGACTCGGCTAAAGCAATACACACCGAGTTATCAGCATGAACGACTTCAATCTCATCGTCAATCCATTGCACAAGTTGCTGGTGCATGGTAGATGGCACACATTGATTCGCATGGAGCCAATCTCGTCCGAGTAACACATTGTAATTCCCTTGCACCTCGGCAACGAAGAACGCAGTAGCCAAAGTCTTGCTTCCCACTGTGAGCTCCAGATTAATAACTCCTTTGGCTTCTACTCCTTCTCCTCCTTCGAACCCGTTCAATACCATGTTCGTCTTCATGAGATCATCATCATCCAATTGTAATTTCTTGAAGACATAATACGGCATTAGGTTTACCACAGCACCTCCATCAACCATCATCCTGGTAACCGGCTTCCCGTTGATATGCCCTCTGACGTACAAAGGTTTAAGGTGCTTAACCGGTCCCTCAGGTTTCTCGAAGATAGCATTCTTGAGTCCAAAGTTAATCTGCGCTACCTCGGCTTCTTCTTCTACAACACGAAATTCAGCAGGCAAATAATATACCATGTTAATGTCCATACCTACCCGAGTTGACGTGCTCTCGTAGTCCAGTAGCTCTTCATCTGGTGGAGTCTCCGAGTCATTCATCGCCAACTCCGAGTTTCCTGCCGGCTCCTCGCCCATCGAATCATCTGCCGAGTCTCCATTGGCTGACTCGGTATCCGACTCGTCTGATGTCGGCTTGTCCTTTGCTTCCAAATCTGCTGCTTCCACTTCATCCGCCCATGATGAATAAGTAATGGCCGGTATAGAAACCGCCCCTGTCTCGCTGTTCACAGCAGAACTCGGTGTAATCATCAAAGGAATCGTCGGAGGATTCGGCTTTGGCACCCACACTTGAGCCGACACCATTGGTCTTTCAGCATTGAACTTGGCGTCTCTGGCCTGCTCGGCCTCCCTTTCTGCCTTTTCCCGGTTTCTTGCCCTTTGCAGTTTTCGCTTCTGTGTCTTCGTTATACCCGGCGGGCACCACTTTGGCTGGGTGTATTTTGGATCCCGGGGTTTAGCTACCTCGGTTCGGCTGGATCCGGCTTCATGGTCACTGGATGTTGCTTTAGGCACGATAGCAAGTATCGGCTTATCATTTGTCGGCTTTGTAACCGGGTCCTTCAGTTTCAACACATGCGTCCCAATGACCAATGAGTTTTCCGGGATCAACCTCCTCTCTATGTCGGCTGCCTTGGCTCCTTGCTCCTTGACTCGTCAATAAGAGGAATCACCCGGATACACGAGTCGGCTTTGCACAGTTTGCCGGGTTACTTGATGCTTGGATTCCCCAGCCGACTCTTGATGTCGGTAGCTTCTCTCGGTAGATGGTGACCTCGGTCGCTTCCCATGTTGCCGGGTTACCTTAGACCCGGCCTGGCGCACATATTTTTTCAGCAACATATCGAAAGTCGGCTTGATTTTCTTTGGCTTGTATTCAACCTGATTTGTCTTCCATTTGCCAACTTCCGGGTTCTTGGGCTTCATGAATCGAGGTTGCCCCCCGAGTTCCAGATTCTGGATTCCGGATTCTCTCTCTCGTGGTTGTTGCCCCCTGAGTGTGGAGTTCTTGATAGTGATCTTGATAACCTCCTGTTCACCGGGTTGCCGGGTCAATGTGATCTCTCTCCTCGCTTCCTTGACACCGGCTTCTTTCCTGGGCTCACCAATAACCACGTTAGATTTGTTAGCGCCTTCGGCCACTTCTGGCCGAAGAAGAACTTTCTTTCCTTCAAGACCTAGCACGTTCATTGGGAACGGCTGTGTATCAATGGCCATGCCAGCAAAGCTTAATCGTCCATCATTGAGGGCCGATTGAATCTGTCGATGAAAGACATTGCAATTGTTAGTAGCATGAGATAAAGAATTGTGATACTTTCAATAAGCACGTCGCCTTAATTCATCAGGAGACGGCATAACATGGTTGACTCGGATCACTTTATCCTTTAACAAGGCATCAAATATTCTGTCACAATTGCCTACGTCAAAGCTACACTTTACCTCATCATCCCGGTTCTTACGAACCGGCTTTAGGTCATCACATGTATAGGGTTTGGCCTTACTCGGCCAAACAAACTCGGCTACGTAAACATCGGCTTCATCACCGGAGTCGGCATCATATTCGACAGCGTTAAGCCGACCCCTATTCATCCGATGCGAGTCTTTGGACTCGTTAACTCGGCTTTCGTGAGCCAGAGCTCTCTCCTGAACCTGACCGACAGAGGAGAACTCGTGTCATTCTAGCTTCTCTATCAGATACGTCCTCAACCCGTTAAAAACTAAGTCGGCCATATCTCTCTCGGTTATCACCAAACTATAACATCGGTTTCTGGTGTTTATAAATCTCTTGATATAATCGGATACCGATTCATCATGCTTTTGCCTAACCGATGTAAGATGGGACAACTTTAACTCGATCTCTCCGGCATAGAAGTGCTCATGAAACTTTTGCTCCAAGTGAAACCAAGTATGTATAGAATTGGGAGCTAAAGCCGAAAACCAAAAAAAAGCAACCCCGGTTAACGACAAAGAGAACAAGCGTACTTTGATGTGATCATGATTAGCCTCGCCTAATTGAGCCAAATATTGACTAATATGTTCCTATGTCGATTTGTTATCCACCCCATTAAATTTAGAAAACTCGGGGACTCTATAACCAGGTGGGTAGGGTTGTAAATCAAAATATTCGGGATAGGCCGGGTTTAACGTAGGTTCTAGGTTTAGGCATATACCCGAATTTGTCGTATGCTATTTGATCCAATTTTTTCCTGAACTCGACCACTAAATCGTCCATATTGGCCGATTGACTCGGAACAGGAGCAGAATTGGTCACAGGGCCGGATTGCATCCAAGGAGCCAAATCTGAATTCGGCATTGACCCGTGTCCCGGAAGTTTCACCGCTGGTCCCGTCTGACCTGGCGGGTAGAGTGAACTTCGGATCGGAGTCGGACAAGGCAACGCGCTAACAATCCGGTTCTTGGCTAACTGTTCAGGAGAAAAGATACTGTTACTTACAGCAGGTATGTCGGTGTTGACGTTCAGAGGCGCATATGCCGGCTCCTTGATCGGCGTGGTTATGCCTTGCCGATCTAACTTGAAGCTGGCGAAGTACAACTCTTCATCTTCCCGATCCCGCTTGAGTCGCAGTGCCTCGAACTCCTCGCTCCTCTTCTTCTTTCACTCATCCAGGCCTTGGCGTTGAGTCTCCGACAAATCCTTGAGAGTAGGTTTGATGATGTTGTCAGTGGTGATGCCGGACGGATCTGTAGCCTTAGACCCGGTCATTGTTGTCCGAGTTAGGTTAAAAATCGTCCCCGACGGAGTCGCCAAAAAGTGTGTTGCGATTAAAACGCGTCACACGAACACGTCCTCGTGTACTCGCGGTGCCGGGGGAGATACTCCGCAACTCGCCCCGCGGGAGTGATCATCATCATTTTTATGCCTAATTCATAGCTCTAAAACCCTAAAAACCTCATTGCAATTAGTTTCCAGTGCTTCATTTATATGAATTTCCAGTGCAAACTACCCATTTTTCAGTTCAGTGTGCAAAGTGCACACTCTACTCAGAAAGGAAGGTGGCCATGATCGACAAGACCAAATCAAGCAATGCGCACCAGGGTAGCAGCATTGGATCCCATGGGAAGCTGAGAGGCAATTCAAACGAGTTTGAATTGGAGAGAGGGAAAGAAGATCAACTTGGGGAGCAAGGAAGGCATAAAGCAAAAAAGTGAAAAAGGTGGAGAACACCCCATGTGCCTCTCGGCTGTGAGAAAAGAAGGAAGCTTCCTCCTCTCCGAACCATTCCACCCAAGGAGGAAAAGGTGTATAAAGACACCACCACACCATCAATCTGCATCCATCCATTCCATCCTCATCCATCGACAGCCAACACCGTACTCCTTTTTTCTTTTCGCCCACTTCCCACCAAGAACACCAAGAACACCCCAAAAGCAGCAAGAACACCATGAACCAAAGCAAGAAGACGAGCAAGAAAAGCAAGATCAAGATCAACGTGGAGATCGGGAGAAAGAAGTACAAGGACTAGTGTTTCAATGAGCTTAGCCAAGAACTTCTCCCTCTTCCCCTGTGTAACCTTGTCGTGAACAGAGAGGATCATCCATCTGCGAGCAGACCTTGTGATATCTTGTTGTGCAGTGACTTGAGTGACACAATTCTCTGCCTTTACCAAATATTTGCCTGATCTACTTGTTGTGTGTTTTGATCTGTGTGTGTATGGCTAGTCCCTGCATGGTTGTGTGTTTCAATTCCACCCTTTGCCTCCAATTGCTTGTTAACTCACTTGGATCTGGCCTGACAACCCAGAAAAGAGTGATCTTTGTGCTTTGATTTTTCTCCTTCTTAAAACCTGCTAAAAACCCTTCCTTGCATGACTAGTCTCTGCAAGTTGAGCACCAAAATCTTGTTCCCTGTCTAAAACTTGCTTAGATCCTTGCTAGGCTCTAGATTGACAACCCGGAGGCTACAAGTTAAATTCTGAATCAGTTGTAGTTTAATTTCCTTGCAAAAAACCTTTACCTTTTTGCCTAAAACCTAAAAACCTGAAAAAGATTGATTTTGACCTAGCCACTGCCAACACTTAGAACCATCATAAACTTGTTGATCCCTGTGGAGACGATAACAAACACCCCCCTAAAACTACCACAGATCAAAATTGGTGCCGTTGCCGGGGATTGACTTTTGTTTGGAACTTTGTAGTGCAGTAGACTAGGTGGTTTGTGAGATTGATGAACTTTATGCATGATCTGCATGTTTGAGATGCTTTACGTCCTTTGATCTGTAACTAGAATTGTTATTAGGGGATTTAGTTCACTAACCCTTGATAAAAGTTCTTGTTTGTGATTGTGTGTAGAAGAAACATGACCTACCTTATGCAGCACATGAAAGTGTTGAATGCAGTCTGAGGATTCACCTCTAGATCCATTTGACCCAGAGCCAGAAGGAACTTTTCTTGCAAGAAGAAGAGCAGCATCAGTGTCCTCCGTAGAAGATCAAGAGGAGAGACAGTCAGTTATTAGTATGGGTGACCAAAAGTTGAGAGATTTATGGATTCCCAAGGATCAGTTGGCAAATACAGATGTTATAATGCCTGCCATGCAGGCAAACAACTGGGAGATCAAGCCAACACTAATTACTATGGTGCAGCACAATCCATTCAAGGGCAGTGCATTGGAAAGCCCTCATGAACATATCAGAAATTTTCTTGAGTATTGCAACACCCTGAAGCACAATGGAGTACCCCCAGAGGCTATAAGGATGCAGTTGTTTCCATTTTCTCTGTCTGGCCTTGCAAAAATGTGGTTTCATGCATTGCCAATACACTGCAGAGACACTTGGGAGCATTTGTTGCAAGCATTCTTTGAGAGATACTATCCTCCCACCAAGGCAGCTGAGTGCAGAGACAAGATTACCAGATTTGTGCAATATGAAGGTGAAAGCTTGTATGACACTTGGCAGAGATATTAAGGATTGATCAGAATGTGCCCTAACCATGGTCAGGAACAGTGGTTGATCTTGTAGACATTTTACAAGGGTTTAACATCTCAAACCAGAGCCTTTGTTGATTCAGCAGCTGGTGGTGGAATTATGAACAAGACCCTTGACGAAGCCACAACATTGATTGAAAGTATGGCATCCCACAATTTTTCTTGGACTAATGAAAGGACGGTGCATCCTAACCAACAGTTACAAATTCAGTTAAGTGGCCAGAATGATTTGGAGGCTAAGCTGGACAGCCTTACCAACCAGTTGTCTCAGCTCATGCAAGAGAAAAATAGCAAGGCAATTGTGCCATTGAATCCTGAAAACCAAGTAGCTGAAGTGAATTATGCCCAGAATCAAGGTGCTTTTTCCCAGAGCTACAACCCTGCTTGGAGAAACCATCCCAACCCGTCCTATAAGAATACAAACCACCAGAGCTACCCCCAAGGAGCACAACAGAATTATGTTCAAGCCAGTCAGCAAAATTTCAGACCTCAGGGTAATATGCAGTATCAGCAGCCACAACAGCAACAACAGCAAGCAAATTACCCAAGTACATCTAACAGTCAGTCAGAAATTAGTGAAATGATAAGATTACATAAGAAAATGTTCAGTGGTATGCAGGAAACCATGAAGATGCAGTCGGAATTGTTCTTCAAAACCATGCAGACACTAACAGCTGGTATTTCCAATACTCAAGCAGCTCAGCCAGCCAACAAATTGCCTGCACAAGCTGAGAAAAATCCAAAGCAATGTGGAGCAATTGAGACAGTAGAAGCAGTGACAAATAGGAGTGGAATAGGTACATCTCCACTGTTGAAAGCACCACCTAAATTGACCTACGTTGCTCCAGCCAGAAGAGCAACAGTAAAGCAACCTCAAGATACAGGAAACACTGTATCAGATCATGAAAAGACAGTAGAACCAGCAGTTGAAGTTGAAAAGCCAGAAAATTCAGGGAAAAAGGGAGTGGAAAATTTGCCTACAGCTGACAAATCAGGAGTTACTGTAGAGCAACCAGCCCTTGTTATTCAGAAACCTGTTGCACAAAAGGTCCCATTTCCAGAAAGACTTGAGAAAACTAAAGAAGAAAAGCAATATGCAAAATTCTTGGAAACCATGAAAGAAGTTCAAATTACCATACCAATTCTTGATGCAGTGTTGCACATTCCCTTGTATGCCAAGTTTTTCAAGGGTTTAATCACAAAGAAAAGGAGTTTAGAAGACCCTGAAATAGTTGCTCTGACAGAGGAGTGCAGTGCAGTCATTCAGAACTACATGCCCAAGAAACTGGGAGATCCTGGGAGTTTTAGTATCCCTTGCGTGGTTGGAAAAAGAACCTTCACAGCACTTTGTGATTTGGGTTCTTCAGTAAGTGTATTACCCCAAGCTGCCAACCAGAGGCTTCAATTAGGTGTGTTGAAGCCCACTTCCATGACATTGCAATTAGCAGACAGAACATTGAGAAATCCAGCAGGAATTCTAGAGTATGTGCCTGTCCAAGTTGGAAACTTTGCCTACCCAGTAGATTTTGTGGTCTTGGAAATGGAGGACAATTTGGACTCAATGATTTTGGGCAGACCATTTTTAGCCACAGCTGGAGCTTTAATTGATGTGAAAGGTGGAAAACTGAAATTGCAATTTGGTTCTGAGCAAGCTGAATTCAGCATGAAACATGCTTCTCACCTCCCCCATACCTTGGAGCAATGTCATGTAGTCGATATAATCGACAAGTCGTGGAGTCTCTGACAGAACTACAACCCCAAGAGCCTGAAGTACAAGTCTTTGTCACAGCTGACAACAAAAAACCCCAGGAGCTATGTGGAATTACCTCTTTAGTAATGCCCTGGACAAAGTTGAAAGTAAAGAATCTCAGCAGTTCCATAACTCTATTGTTGAGCTAAAGGAGTTACCTGCTCATTTAAAGTATATATTTCTGGAGCAAGAGAAAATACATCCAGTGATAATTAGCTCTGCTCTGGATGGGGAACAGGAACAGAGTCTGTTGTCAGTTCTCAGGTTATACAAGAATGTGATTGGTTATTCCATTGATGACATCAAAGGAATAGATGAAAAGGTTTGCTCCCACAGAATTTACCTAGAAGAAGATAGCACACCAACGAGAGAAGGGCAGAGAAGATTAAATCCTATCATGCAAGAAGTAGTGAAAAAAGAAGTTTTAAAACTCCTTCAGGCAGGAATGATTTACCCCATATCTGACAGTGAGTGGGTGAGTCCAATACATATTGTGCCCAAGAAAGGAGGTTACACAGTTGTTGAAAATAAAGAAGGAAAGCTAATAACTACCAGGCCTGTCACTGGTTGGAGAATGGTAAATGATTTCAGAAAACTGAATAAGGCAACTAGGAAGGACCATTTTCCCTTGCCATTTATGGATCAGATGTTAGAAAGGCTGGCAGGACAGAAATTCTATTTTTACCTAGATGGCTACTCAGGATTTCTGCAAATTCCCATTCACCCAGCTGACCAAGACAAAACCACCTTCACCTGTCCCTATGGAACATTTGCTTACCAGAGATTACCCTTTGGTCTTTGCAATGCACCTAGCACATTTCAGAGGTGTATGATGTCCATTTTTTTCTGATCACATTGAGAAGATCATGGAAGTATTCATGGATGATTTTACTGTATATGGAAAGGATTTCATCACTTGTCTGAAAAATCTGACAGCAGTATTACACAGATGTTCAGAGCAAAATTTGATATTGAATTGGGAAAATGCCATTTCCTTGTTAATGAAGGAATTGTACTTGGACATTTGGTGTCAGCCAGAGGGATTGAAGTGGACAGAGCAAAAATAGATGTGATTGCTAAATTACCACCTCCTGAAAATGTGAAAGGAATACAGAGTTTCCTAGGCCATGCTGGTTTTTATAGAAGATTCATTAAGGATTTCTCCTTAATTGCAAAGCCACTCACAAGACTGCTTAACCAAGATGTCAAGTTTGTGTTTGATGAAGCATGTATGCAAGCATTCAACAAGTTAAAAGAAGCTCTCGTTACAGCCCCAATTGTGCAGCCACCTGACTGGACTCTTCCATTTGAGCTAATGTGTGACGCTAGCGACTATGCAGTGGGAGCAGTGCTTGGTCAGAGAAAGGAGAAAGCCCTTCATGTTATCCATTATGCCAGCAAGACACTAGATGATGCTCAGATCAACTATACCACCACAGAAAAGGAATTACTTGCAGTAGTATTTGCATTTGACAAGTTCAGGCCATACCTTGTGGGACACAAGTGCATTGTCTATTCTGACCATGCAGCCATAAGGTACTTGATCAAGAAGAAAGATGCAAAGCCAAGGTTGATCAGATGGATACTACTGTTGCAAGAGTTTGATATAGAGATAAGGGACAAGAAAGGATCTGAAAATTCAGTTGCAGATCATCTGTCCAGAATCATTTGTCCTGAAAATAGAGAGATACAAGATGCAATACCAGGTGAACAGCTGATGAAAGTGAGTGCAAGCTCTCCTTGGTATGCTGGCATAGTAAATTACCTCGCTTGTGAAATTATGCCAGTTGACCTGACCTACCAGCAGAAAAAGAAATTTTTGCATGATGCAAAGAGCTATTACTGGGATGAGCCATTCTTGTACAAACATTGTGCAGATGGAATTGTCAGAAGATGTGTACCAGTAGAAGAAATAAATGATGTTATGTTCCAATGCCATGCTGGCATGTATGGAGGTCATGCAGGAGCAGTGAAAACCCAGGCAAAAATACTGCAAGCCGGATTCTACTGGCCAAATCTATTCAAAGATGTACATGAGTATATCAAGCAGTGTGACCCTTGTCAGAGATCAGGAAAAATATCAAGAAGGAATGAAATGCCACAAAAGGGAATTCTAGAGGTAGAATTGTTTGATGTGTGGGGAGTAGATTTTGTTGGACCCCTTCCATCATCCAAAGGATACAAGCATATATTGGTAGCAGTGGACTATGTGTCCAAATGGATTGAAGCAATACCCACTGTCAGTGATGATTCCAAGTCAATATGCAAATTATTTAAAACAGTCATATTTCCAAGATTTGGAGTTCCTAGAGTAGTGATCAGTGATGGTGGAGCTCATTTCAACAATGAACAGCTAGAGAAGCTCCTTAGCAAATATGGTGTGAAAAACCACAGAGTGACAACACCTTATCACCCTCAAGCCAATGGACAAGTGGAGCTGTCCAACAGAGAAGTAAAACAGATTCTTGAGAAAGTTGTGTCCAAGTCCAGGGGAGATTGGTCAATGAAATTACCAGATGCCTTGTGGGCATACAGGACGGGCTATAAGACACCAATTGGAATGTCACCATTCAGAATTGTATATGGAAAAGCATTTCACTTACCAGTTGAGTTGGAGCACAGAGCTCAGTGGGCAATAAGGAAGCTGAACATGGATCTAGGAAAAGCTAGAGAAGCAAGAAAACTCCAGATGTGTGAACTAGAGGAGTTGAGAAATGATGCTTATGAGAGTGCCAAGATTTAGAAGGAAAAGGCCAAGAAATGGCATGACAAGCACATACTCAGAAAAGATTTCAGTGTTGGACAGACAGTTTTGGTGTATGAATCCAAGCTACATTTATTCTCTGGAAAGTTCAAGTCAAGATGGTTTGGTCCTTGTGCCATCAAGAGAGACCTTGGGCATGGTGCTTTTGAAGTACAGAGTCCAGCAGGGGGAACTTTCAAGGTGAATGGACAGAGGCTAAAACATTACAGAGTAGGAGATCAGTTGTACACTGAAGAAAAGGAAGAATCAGATGATGATGGAACAGGGGATGAGCCCAATGCATCCTCTGGAGTTGAAAACCAGTAAAGAAGCTACAGTCAAGCTAATGACTATAAACAAGAGCAGCTCATCAGGAGGCAACCTGATACCTTTTTTATGTCTTTCAAATTTTTATTTCCTTTATTAGCCATGCTTGTCTTTTGTGTTTTGCTTTGTGTCTTTGTTTTTCAGACTTTGAATAAAGGAGAATGGGAAGCCTTGGCTATGATATCATGGAACAAGAAGCAGAGGAGAACACCAGGTGGAATTATTTCAATCACTTACGCCATTTTTACAGCATGAGTTTCATTGTTATTCCATGCCTATGAATTATGATCAATTTGGCAAATTATAAGCTGTTTCAGTAAAAGTTTCATTTTGGGTTGTTCATCCCTGTTCGAGTAGCATTCCATTTTATTGAGAATCTTGCATTTTTATCCGTCTATTATTCTTGCAAAGGCTTATGCTCAGAAGCATTTATCAAATTTAGAATTTATTCATTTCTCTGTTCAAAGCTCTTGGAGTACTAGATAATGCAAATGACACAGAAATTGAATGTGATGATCCACTTCAGAGCCATGTTCTAACTGCATTTTTGCATGTTTGCATTTTTTGCATTAGCAATCATGATCTCGGGATTGTGATTTGTGAAGCACTAACAGTGAAACTAACTGAAAATTGCTGTAACAGCCAACAATTTTTGCATTAGCTACTGTGATCTCGGGATTGTAGTATGTGAAGCACTAACTGAAAACCTATAACTGAATCTGGAGAAGTGTTGGCGTTAGCAGTTATGATCTCGGGATTGTAACATGTGAAGCACTAACTATGTTAACTTGACAAGAAGATGACTAACTAACTCATTCTATGCATTTTCACTAGCCTACTATGTTCCTGGTAACTGTAGCAGGTGAAGCACTGACTCTGCATGCATATGACATTTACATCTGCATTATGGCTATTTTCTGGATCAGTTCATCTCAATCTCTCTGTCATCTGTCTTATCTTGTTAATCCAGAGGAGTTGAACCTAGAAATGATTAAAATCTGCCATTTGAAACTTATTTCTGAACTAGAACTTGCCCTAATAATAGACAGAATCGCAATGAATCCGATTTGAATGGAATGCTAAAATTCCAGAACAGAGCACTGTTCATCTTCACGCTATTGTCACCGGCACCTCATTTTGCTTTACTTGGGGACAAGCAAAGGTTTGGGTCTGGGGGTTTGATCATCATCATTTTTATGCCTAATTCATAGCTCTAAAACCCTAAAAAACCTCATTGCAATTAGTTTCCAGTGATTCATTTATATGAATTTACAGTGCAAACTACCCATTTTTCAGTTCAGTGTGCAAAGTGCACACTCTATTCAGAAAGGAAGGTGGCCATGATCGACAAGACCAAATCAAGCAATGCGCACCAGGGTAGCAGCATTGGATCCCATGGGAAGCTGAGAGGCAATTCAAACGAGTTTGAATTGGAGAGAGGGAAAGAAGATCAACTTGGGGAGCAAGGAAGGTATAAAGCAAAAAAGTGAAAAAGGTGGAGAACACCCCATGTGCCTCTCGGCTGTGAGAAAAGAAGGAAGCTTCCTCCTCTCCGAACCATTCCACCCAAGGAGGAAATGGTGTATAAAGCCACCACCACACCATCAATCCGCATCCATCCATTCCATCCTCATCCATCGACAGCCAACACCGTACTCCTTTTTTCTTTTCGCCCACTTCCCACCAAGAACACCCCAAGAGCAGCAAGAACACCACGAACCAAAGCAAGAAGACGAGCAAGAAAAGCAAGATCAAGATCAACGTGGAGATCGGGAGAAAGAAGTACAAGGCCTAGTGTTTCAGTGAGCTTAGCCAAGAACTTCTCCCTCTTCCCCTGTGTAACCTTGTCGTGAACAGAGAGGATCATCCATCTGCGAGCAGACCTTGTGATATCTGGCTGTGCAGTGACTTGAGTGACACAATTCTCTGCCTTTACCAAATATTTGCATGATCTACTTGTTGTGTGTTTTGATCTGTGTGTGTATGGCTAGTCCCTGCATGCTTGTGTGTTGCAATTCCACCCTTTGCCTCCAATTGCTTGTTAACTCACTTGAATCTGGCCTGACAACCCAGAAAAGAGTGATCTTTGTGCTTTGATTTTTCTCCTTCTTAAAACCTGCTAAAAACCCTTCCTTGCATGACTAGTCTCTGCAAGTTGAGCACCAAAATCTTGTTCCCTGTCTAAAACTTGCTTAGATCCTTGCTAGGCTCTAGATTGACAACCCGGAGGCTACAAGTTAAATTCTGAATCAGTTGTAGTTTAATTTCCTTGCAAAAAACCTTTACCTTTTTGCCTAAAACCTAAAAACCTGAAAAAGATTGATTTCGACCTAGCCACTGCCAACACTTAGAACCATCATAAACTTGTTGATCCCTGTGGAGACGATAACAAACACCCCCCTAAAACTACCACAGATCAGCAAGCTGGTTCTTTTAGAACCAGACGCCCCAGCCCCTCGGGAGGGACCCCGTCGGAGGGAGCCGGCGACGATTGGCTGAGTTAAGCCGGATTGGACCGCTCTCAACTCGATTGTCGATATTCGATGAACTCACGCGAAGTCGCCGAATAACGGAAATAAGAACAAGGGTTTCGAGGGTAAAAAGTACGGTTTGTATTGATTGTCGATTGTTTGCTTAATTTCAATTGGCCGTCACCTCCTACGTATATATAGCGAGGCGGCTGGACTTTCCCGTACAAGCATTGTACTTCTACAAGGATTACAACTCATAGCATAGGTCGGTTTCTACTTCTAAACTAGGTAAGATTCCTGGCCGGCGTCGTGTTGAATTCGGACTGCAAGCGTCGTCTCCGGCTTCTTTTGGAAAGTTACCTTTTATTCTTCCGGGTTGATCCCGAACTCCTTCTGGCGCCACCGACTTCCGTTTTGGGCTTTGCAAGCATTAAATCACCTCGCGTCCGGCATCTCTAGTGCAGCTTGTGGAATCTTCAGGAAGCTTCGAGTCTAACCTGCACCGGGTTCCGAGTAAACCAGCTTCTGCCTGCAACCGAGTTAACTCCTGCCGGGTCGTCATCCCAGGTCCTCTCCGAGTCATCCATTTCCTTCCGAGTGAGCTTGAACCAGTGACCCGGTTTCTGACTAAACCGGGTTAACTCCCGCCGGGTTGACTTCTGCCGGGTCTCCATTTTCTTGAGTGAACTTGAACCCGTGACCTGCCAAAAACGGGTGCTAACAAGCATCTTACTTTTCAAACATCTCCTTAAGGCCACCCACTTTATTCAGAATAGGGAAATCAAAAGAATAGGAAAGAGATAGGAATAGGAAAGGATGGCAGGTGCAAACCTTGCCTCGTTCATTGTGCATAGGAATCAAACCATGAGGTCTGAGTGGATTCTTTTTTCGTCTAATTCCTATGATTTTCCCTTCCACTCTTCCCATGAATCAAAGGAGTGAATAGTGACATCTTTGGAAAATTTCCTATCCCTCTACTTTCCCTCCATATTTCCTACAACTCAAAGGAGCCCTAATGCTGTTCAGCAAAAGCACATAACATGACCAGATTAACAACCACAATATGAACTGGAGTACTGGTTTCCGTGAGAATTTTCCAAAACATCTTTGGCTAGTACTTTTTCCATTATCTGACATGACAGCTTTACTGGCACTCAAGCCTTTCTGAAGAAATAACCTTAGTTGGAGGAATATCTGGACCATAACACAATAAAAGAGTAGCCTGAAAAACTGATAGTTAGAGACCAACATTGCATAAATGACATGCACAAAAGAACATAAGAACAAAATGGTTGTGGCACATACCGGTAGAATGATAATTGCATGATAAAGAGAAAGATGTGTTGCCATAACATATCCAAAGGCAACAAGCGGCGCAAGACCTACAAAATTGCAAGGATGTTTTAACTAGCATCATATCAGACTTGGGCAATTCTAGGTTACTCAAAGATCAATATACTATCTTCCATGAAAATGTTACGAACTGACAGTTTACCAAATAAAAGGCCATACAGCAAAAGCAAATTGAGAGATAAAACAGCTAGTTTTAAGAATTCTTCCGAAGTGGTGTAATGCCGCAGGGTGTTAATGATATTGTGCTTGTGCTAATTCCCAAAGTGGTTGAACCAACAAAGATGACAGATTCCAGGCCTATTCGTCTCTGCAATGTTATTTATAAGGTGGTAGCAAGTGTCCACTCGGCCCAAGCCTACAGGTGACGGGCCTCGCTCCGCTCGTCAGAAGTTAGGCTCTTATCTGCATAGCGTTGTACTGAATTTGGATCACAACAAAAGGCGGCATTTGAAGAAAGGCCTGTCAGCGCCTGAAGGCGAATGCACCGTGATAAATTTCAGAATTTACAAGGCAAGCTCTCGAAGCATATCTTGCAATGGGGTGATGGTTTACTGTCACAAGCTGCAAAGGAAATACTCATAAAGGCCGTTGGGCAGTCCATACCAACGTATATTTATGGAAGTTTTTAAGCTGCCCTTCTCGGTTTATGATGATTTAACACGTACTGTGAGGAACTATTGGTGGGGTTCAAAGCAAGGAAAGCGCAAGACCTTATGGAAATCTTGGGACTACATTACGAGACCGAAATCAGGCGGGGTTGTTGTATTCAGAGATTTCAGGCTGATCTTCAATCAAGCTATGCTCGCTCGCCAAGTTTGGCGCCTTTTAACTAGGTCGGAGAGCTTATGCGCACAGGTACTCAAGGCCGAGTACTACCCCGTGGGTATGCGTCTTTTATCTGGACAAAGGAGCAGGGGCGACGAGTTGGATCATTAGAGATGGTCAAGGTTTCTTTGTTGCTGGGCGCAATTGCACTCTACCCTTTGTCGAGGATGCATACTACACAGCTGAAGCATGTGACCTACTCACCTACGTGATGGTATGTCTTTGGCTTGGGTTATGGGGTATAACAGGTTGGTTGGTGGTGAATTCCTGCTGCAGATGTGATCTTCTAGTATTTCCCAAGGTAAGCTAACTTGACGGTGCGTAAGCTGCCAGTAGGGTGGATGGGCCTCTTCCAATTGTTTGGAAAAAGAATCCCAGACTGTTTAGTTGATGTAATTTCGAAAGATGTATTAGTGTTGCCCAAACAAATATAATACACCATGATGGTTTTCCCTAAAAAAAAGAATTGTTTTATTGGGTTGTTAAAGCCCTGCTACACAATGGAGAAAAACCGTAGCAATTCCCAAGTTCAAACATTTTTATTTCAACCGATTCAGTAGGTGTTGATGGCGTAGATAAGCCTCTGCATGGTATTATGGGTGGACACGTTTGTAAGACTGGTTGTCCTGGCACTTGGTTCAATCCAATATGTTTGCTCTGGGTAAGATGTATATTAGAACTACCTAGAGCTTATGACTTCATAGAGTATATAAGCACCTTCCAGTATCACCTACATACACATTAACATAATCAAGAAAATAGTACTCCCTCCGTTCCAAATTAGTTGTCTTCTATTTACCAAAAAGTGGATGTATCTAGACATGTTATAAGTATAGATACATCCACTTTTTGACAAATGGAAGACAACTAATTTAGAACGAAGGGAGTACAAGAGAGCATGAGCTCAGGAAACTAGTTCAAATGCAGGAGAGAAACACTTCAACAAAACACATCACAACCCCCAGGAATTAAAACTAAACAGCCATCACTTTTTAACACGAACACATGATGTTTACAGGTCAGAGCATTCCAAAATACGGCAGTAAGTAGCCACAAAAAGGGCACCAGTACGTCAAAACGAGGTATCATCAGAACTTTCCTTAGCCTAATAGGATGCAAGAGAACGCGGATGATTTCAGAGATTCCTAAAGGAGTACGGGGTGGGAAATATTACAAAGGGGCAAGTAGTCTTAGTTTTCTACTTTGCTTGGATTGCACAGAATAGTCTTAGTTTCCTACTTTGCTGGATTGCACAGAAATTCTATTCAGAAACAGGTATTTGCTTGGGACCATTGATGCGGCCAGACCTCCCATTCCCATTGGAGATGGGTCGTGGCTGATGGTATCCATTCCCATTCTGGCGGTAGTCATTCCCATTCTGGCGGTAGTCATCCCCATTCTGACGGTATCCGTCTCTGTTCTGGCGGTATCCATCCCCATTCTGGTTGTAACCGTCCCTGTTCTGGCTGTAGCCGTCCCTGTTCTGGCGGTAGCCGTCTCTGTTCTGGTTCTGGTTGTAGCCTTCACGGTTCTGGTTGTAGCCTTCCCGGTTCTGGTTGTAGCCTTCCCGGTTCTGGTTGTAGCCTTCCCTGTTTGGACTGTATCTGTTCCGATGGTAGTCGTTCCCATTCTGACGGTAATCGTTTCCCTGCGGCCCTCGACCACGGCCTGAGTTTTCATTCTGATTTCTGGATTCGTTCCTCATGGTATTGCCATCACGGTAGTTACCATTGTTATTGAAACGTCCTCTGAAGTTTTCACCATCACGATAGTTATTGTTCACAAAGCTCGCTCCCTGACCCCTGAAGTTATCGCCATCACGGTAGTTGCCATTGTTCGCAAAACCTGCTCCCTGTCCCTTGAAGTTATCGCCATAACCTCCCCTTCCTGGCAAGACCCGATTGTCCCGAGCATTGCCATTGTTGTTGCTATGGGTGACATTGTTAATAACTGAAAGTTTTTAGGAGAATTGACAACTGAAAGTTATTACATAGGACAGACAATTGGAATATATCAAGGCCTAACCAGCGAACATGTGACTTGAAACGACTGAGTAAAACTAAAAAAATTATGTAAGGAGACAGCCATCAATTATGAGGAACATAAAGTGTTGGTGATAAAGAAGAAAACAAATGGCATTTCAAAAAAGAAAAGTAAAACAAATTGCAATTCAATTAAGGACTATTTTTTTCAGATGGAGTAAGGACTAGAAGGCACATGCATGTTTAAAAATAAGACATACCGACGATATGGCTGGGCAAGCTGGACTAAAACTATTTTAGAAATCTCTGTTTTAGTTGTGTATGTTGTGCAAACCATAATGTTTTCTCACCTCGTTTTGGGGTTCGTTTCTCCTCAACATAAGACACGTACGAGCCAAAGCGAATTTTCGCTGTCTACAAATCAAAACAAGTATTAGTTAGACAGCTCTTGCAACATCTTGCAGATAGTGAATGTATGATGGACAAGTAGGCCAAGTCACAATTAGTCCTGCACTAATTACACAATGAACATAAATGTTCTCCAGCTAACTTAAGTTGCACAAATGGGTTCAACAGAGCTTTCTTAGACAGTTAGACTGCAACTGCAACGTTAGTGCTAGTAAAACTGAAACTAAATTCAGCAGCGTAGCCAAATATTGAACTTTTAAGTATTACTTCAGACTAAGACAAATATCTCTGATAACAAACCTCAATTGCAGCATACATGGATTGTTGAGACTCAAATTCCACGAAGCCAAAGCAGAACCCATCAAACTGCAAAACCATCATACAAATGTCAGCAAGAATGCGACTCATGGAAACCAAGCCCTGCATTCATACAATATTAACTAACCTGACGGTGTACAACTTGTACACCAAGAGGCTTGATAGCACCAAACTTCCTGAACTCAGCCTCAACAATTTCGACAGTTGCATCGAAAGGCAAGTTCTTCACAAAGATTGAATACCCTTGGTCTAACGAGCAAGGTAGTGTTAAACTTCAGTACAGTGAAGGTTCATGCTTCAGTTTTGTTTACAAAAATATGGAGGAAGCACTAACCATCAGAAACATTTTTTTCATTTGGAGGCGCAGTATCAGCTGCATGGGCAGTTTTTGCAGGAACAGACGAAGATTTCTCTACATTTTGAGCTCTCTTTACTGTAGGATTTGGTCTAGGTTTGACCTTGGTAATGGGTGCAGGCTGTGTGCTCTCATTCTTGGTCTTGACCTATCGTCAAAGAAGCCAGTAGGCAAGCATGAACCATCAAGTTAATTATTATTCGATATTCAGAACTGACTCAATTCAGGCAGTACAATAAGAGGGGAAACTGCAGGAAAACAAGAGAAAACTTACAATCGATGCATAAGACTTCTTGACAACATCCTTATGAGCTGAAGCAGGAGGAGCAGGGGCTGCCTCAGGTATCTTACTAACCCCGTTCTTAATCTGCGAATTTTCATTTCCAATTGAATTTATGACTTTGTCATTGACAGAAATACTCTCTACAGATGGATCCATGACTTTATCGTTCCCGGAAATATTCTCATCCGATGGATTTATGACTTCAACATCCACATAAGTAGTCTCTGCAGATGGATTTATGACTTCACCATTGACAGACATATTCTCTGCAGATGGAAGCTCTGGGTCCATGCACTCCTTGACATATGTTTCTGATAAAATATATTGAAATGTTAGCAACCTACAAAGGAAATGTTTTGAAGATGAAATTCCAATACCTGGCTCAGCTGGAAAAGAGGCAATCTGAGTGTTTCCATTAGAATGGTCAACTAAAGCTTCATTTGTCTCAGGGGATGGCATCTCCAGCACATATCGAAGCACATCATTCAAAACAAAATAGCCTCCGGTTTCTTGTGGGGCAAGGAAAAATGACTGAGTAAATCTACGCTTCACAGTATCAGGCATAGTAAGAAATCCAGTAACCACAATTAGAACACCACCCGCAAAGGATAGCTGAGAATCTACGTTCTCTAACTGTATCTTACAGTCCTTCAGTTCTGTCGATAAGAAGTGTTCATTGATAGCCTGGTCCAGCATGAGAAACAAATCAGTTATAACAAATCATGTGACTTGACATGTAACCTTGCTTAATTGATTGCATGGCATATTAACGGAGAGAAGTGCTGGAAAATCTATACTATGAGCAATGGTGTTACATGGATGATCCATAATAAGATTACCTACAGAATATACAGGCATGCACATTCTTTAGCTAATCGATGTTCATGAATCACATTTCATCAACACATACAGCCTATAGATTTGGATTAATGCACAATACCACCACCACTTCTACTACTACTATCACCTGCCCAATTTACAACCAAATATCACTCTACATTGGATAGCACAAGATAGAACATGCAGTAGTATCCAGTTTTGAATTATCATGCCAAAGCAGCCTGATGTCCTCAACAAACTAGCAAAATCTATGACCATATGGCAGACCATCTACCGTTATATGTCCTCAAGGTATTTAATTCTAGGTGACAAATGCTATAAGTGAAGTCTACAGCATGGATGAAAACAAAGCTCTAAAAATTTAAAAATGAGTGAACAGGTGTGCGCTGACTCCTGGTGTCCCTCTAATCACGTTCAATTTATACATCCTATGCATAATGGTAAAATCATAGAATGCTGCCGCATGCTGCAGAGAACTTACATTCATAGTTGTTACAGATGTCAATGCACCATCAGAACCTGCTCGACCAAGAGTACTTTCATCATGATAGAACATGTGGACATGTTCTGGTGACCCATTCAGAATTCTGTAGTATTGTTGAGCAAATGCATTCCCAATCTGTAAGCAAGACCAATCACATCTCACAATGCTGCTATTATTTGCAGATTAAGAGTAAATGAATGGACAGAAAAACTACCACACTCGGATTGTGAGGAGCGACGGAATTGCCACCTTGTGTAGCCATTGCTGTACAAGATATAACACTCATTAGTATCTATTGTTTTGAGGTGAATGAATATTGTGAGACTATCGAGCAGCGTAAGCGTTTGGAAAGCGATAGTTAATCACAAATGTTCATAGCTATTTTATTGCGTGAAAAACAAATTGTTTCTACAATCAATATATAGTAGTTGGCTGAGAAACCATCTACAAGGTCCTTAGTTTCCAAATTCCCAAACCATTGGCAAACAACAATCAGCAACTCAGCAGCACAGTGGTCCGTGTCCATCAATATTGCATCCATGCCGTATTATCTCACAACTTAGATAGCAGAAATGACGATAACTATCATATTGAGAAAAAAAATGGATACAACAACAGAGTAACATCCATGCAGAAAAAAACAACTCACAAGAAGAAGAAATGGTTGAAATTTCAGAACTGAAACAGTAAGGTAGCTAACAAAACGAACAAACTACACATCAAACCATCCACCACAGCTGATGCACGTAAGTCTACCACATTGCAAAAACAAAAACATGTCCCAAAGATAAAAGCAGTACCAAACGTCTGCAGCTTGTAGTGCCCAGTGCCAACTGAAACACTCCCACCAAAATTCAGAAACCATATACAAGACTCATAAGCCTATATGATGTCCGCAGCAGAAAAAGTATGAGATTTGCAGCGGTAAGATGTCCTGACAATCCAAACCAGTCATCGGGTAGCATTAGTTCAATAGGAACTGGGAATCTATACAGATAAAGATCAAAATTTCACACAAAAACAGTATTACGTGAACCACAGCCAGCAATTCATACAATATGTCAAATCCGTCAATAAAAGGAGGCCCTTTCGACCACACAACTAAGCACAAACGCCACACGAAGGCTAGCTCGTGACCCTATGAGGCCATTTAATTCAACAAAACCACCCAGAAAAATAATCCAGCGGGAATTTACGGACGGCGGAATTTCAGACCTGAATCTGCCCAGAACTCACAGGCAGCATTACCCCGCACCAAACCCGGCCACCCCCACATCGAACAACGAAACCCGCAGCGGTTCACGAACCCCGCCCGCCGCGACGAGGACGAACGCGCACCACCGAGGCACCGAGCAAACCCAAAAGTCGGTCGCGCGCAAAATCGTGAAAAAGAGGAGAGATCGAGGCCGCGCGGGGAGAGGGATACTACCTTCCGAGCCGAGAAGGGGCCGACGGCCGCCTCCGCCGACGGCCACGGGCGGGAGCACAAACCCTAGCGGCGCGGGACGGAGCAGTTGGGGTCGATCGAGGAGGCGGAGCGAGAGAGAGAGAAAGGGAAGGGAATGGAGGCGCAAGGGGTTTATAACGGGAAGGGTTTAGGGGTGTGGGCGTGTCACTGGCTTGTGGGCCCTCGCTCGGAAGCTTACGGTCGGACCCGCTCGCTGGCTCGGTCCGACCCACCAAGTCTCTGTTACGATCCCGACGATTCGTCGTTTTCTTTTATATTTTCTTTGCTTCGGAACCCTGGCGGCGCGGCGCGGCGCTGCCCTCCCTCTTGACGGCGGCGCGGCGGCCTCCACCTCCGACGACCCCCTGGCCCTCCGCGTGCTAGCAGCAGCTTCTCCGCCACCAACCCCGTACGTCCTCTTCTTCTGTGTGCTCTGGACGTGCCCCAGCTCCAGTCTGCCGCCGCCGCCGCCGACGCCTCACACCTCTCACGTGCGTCGCCGACACCGCTGATCCCGTTCTATCTTATCGCGGCATCGCTTCCTTGCTGTCTCCAATCCGTCAGAAGCATTGGAGGACATTGGTATCTGAGGTACGAGCTTTTAGTCATCCAGCAATTGCTTAAATCAAAATCAACCAATTAACCTCCACGAATTTGGGCGTCTTGGATCCTCTACTGTTCATAGGCTGCATTATGCTAACTTGCAACTAGTAGAAGCTTTGAAATTTTGTGGGAGTGTGTGCCAAAAGAGAGCACATCCCACCGCACAGACTTTGTTCGTCACAACGTAGCAACCCCAATTGGAAATCATCAAAGCATTGTGTAAACTTGTTGGTATTATTCGCAGGCTGTTCCTGCGATCAGTATGAGCTTGATATCCCAGAACGCGCTCAGGAAGAGCCACATGGACAAAATTGGAGTTGGTGATGATAGTTATCAGGGCATTGGTTCCCCCATTGCTTTGGAGATGCAGAAGTTGGTAAGGAAGCCAAGCCAGAGCATCACAATAAGGGCCGGAAGAAAAAGAGGGCTGATGAGAATCACAATACCGATTGGAAGAAAAAGATGGTTAAGGCGTTGGAAGCCAAGCAGAACCAAGAGGCTGAGGCGATGATACAGCTGGAGAGCTCGCTGTTTGGTGCGATGTATGCGCCACTGGAGTTTGGCACTGAGGTTGGGGCTGCGGTGTCTGTTCGTGGCAATGATGGTCCTTCTTGTTCATGGATCGGTCTCCTGGTGATGGTGAGGATGACTTGCCTGTTTATGATGAGGACCTGGACAGTGAAGTTGATGAAGATGAGATTGTCGATAAGGGTAGGAAGCCTGTGTGGGTAGATGACGAGGAGGAGAGGACTGATGTGAATATCTTAAAGGTTGCAAGGTTGAGGAAGTTGTGAAACGAGGCTGCTGAGCGTGTGATCTCAGGTGAAGGGTATGAAGCTAAGTTAAAACCCTTCACTGGCTGGGCAGATATAGGACCGTAAAGCTCCTATCTCCGAGGTGTCCGATGATGAGTCCAATGAAGACTGTGGAGTTGACAATATTCTTCGGAACAACGACGAGCTTGTTGTCAAGGGTACTGCTAAGCTTCTACCTGGCATGTTGTTTCTTCTCAAGGCTTGTTGATGCTAATACGCAGGATCCATCCAGTGTCCCAATCAATTCAGTGCAGTTTCATAGGAATGGACAGCTGATGCTTGCTGCTGGCCTGGACAAACATCTGAGATTTTTCCAGATTGACGGAAAGAGAAACCCCAAGATTCAGAGCATATTTATCGAGGATTGTCCAGTTCGCACGGCGTCTTTTCTACCTGACGGCTCTGAGGTGATCCTTTCAGGCAGGAGGAAGTTCTTCTACTCATTTGATTTGGTGAAAGCTGCTGTCAGCAAGATTGGGCCCTTGGCTGGATGTGAGGAGAAAAGCCTTGAGAACTTTGAGATATCACCTGATTCAAGAACCATTGCTTTTGTTGGCAATGAGGGATTGAGGGGTACATTCTTTTGGTATCTTCCAAAACAATGCAGCCCATTGGAACCCTCAAGATGAATGGAAATGTGCGTTCATTGGCTTTTACGGACGGTGGGAATCAGCTACTAAGCAGTGGCGGGAACGGCCATGTTTACCACTGGGATCTTAGAACAAGGAAGTGTATGCACAAGGCTACTGATGAGGGCTCCCTGAGAGGCCTTTCTCTCTGCACCTCTCAGGACAGCTCTTATTTCGCCACAGGCTCCAGCAGCGGCATCGTGAATGTGTACAAGAGGGACGAGTTCCTCGGAGTGAAGAAAAAGCCACTGAAGACGATTGAAAACCTTACCACCGAGACCGGTCAAATGAAGTTCAACCATGACGCCCAGATTCTGGCGATAAGCTCGGGGAAGGAGAGGAACGAGATGAGGCTCGTGTGCATCCCGTCCTTCACCTTGTTCCAGAACTGGCCGGGGCCTCGGTTCAGCCTTCAGTACCCACGGTGCCTGGACTTCAGCCCTGGCAGCGGGTTCCTTTCAGTCGGACATGCCGGCGGAAAAGTTTTGCTGTACAAGCTGCACCACTATCAGAATGCCTAAGACTTATCTGGAGAGTCCAGTATTGACACTGTATTTTTCTGCTTCCCAAAAACTGATTGTTATATGTAGCCTGATTCTTCTTAATCCCTTGCCCTTTGATTGGTGTTAAATGTCACTGATATTTATTTTTTAATGCCATACCCTGCTCTTTCTTTTCTACATGCAAGTTGTATACTACTGCCTATGCACTGCAAATTTTCTGCACACCGTTAAGAATGTGGGTATGGCTGGAAGAAAGATGGAGGAATAGCAGTGTAATAGTCAAGGGCATGCATGTGTGCATCAGGTGATATTTAATTTCTGCACCAGGTGTGCGATCTCTTGACGTCGCGGCGTCGCCAAGGGCAGGATGGCGTGCTCCTGTGCTCCACTGACCAGTCCCTGTTCCTGTTCCAGATGACCGTCCCATGGTACCCTGGCCGAGCATATCACGAGCTTAGGTGGGTGCATTCCATTTTCCCTTTCCACTCTTCCCAGGCCCCAGTATACCACGAACCTCCACATGTGTTGAGATGATCAACCTCTGACTTGTTTAACAGTGGCGTTGAAATCTTCACAGGAACGGTCCTTGGTGCATCATCGCGCTCGCCGTATGTTTGCCGTGGCCCAGGTATGCCTTCGTTCTGTCGCTATCGCAGAAATGCCTGTCCCCTCACCTCACCTCACCTCCTGTGCATTCATTAAGCTGTTGCCAATGAAACTGCATCCTGTGTCATGCTCCGGTGTCCTCTCCTGTTCACTCTTTAGCTGTTGCCAATCAATTCCCACCCTACATCATGTGCCCGGTTTTCTGGATGATCTGGCACAGACTGTAGTCACTTCTCTTTCTGGAGAGTTTGACGTGAGCAGATGTGTGATTTGCTTCTACTGGGCCTCCATTGCAAGCCATGGATGTTATGTTCGTACATATAGCTGTTCAATTCACTGCTAGACGATGAGCTTATAATTTGTTTAAGTTACACCGTCCTCGTGCGAATATTGGGGTAGGATTGCTGTAGAATTTCTTTATGATGTACAAACAGTTTGGGAACTAATTACACGGCTGAAACTTCAAGTGGGCGTTATCGCGCCTATCTATCAGGAAACATCTTGTTATCTATAACAGTGTGTGATGTTCCTGGAATGCAAGAGCCAGATGGTCCCTTCCTATCCAAAATAGATGCAGACTGGGTAAAGCTATTGCTTCACATGATCCTATATTATGAAACAAACAGTAGTTGTGTAATCAAGAAAAGGAACATGATTTGATCAAAGTAACATCTACAGAGAAGACTTTATATAAGAGTATAAGTTGATATTCAATTGCTTGCTTCTTCTAGTGTCAGAGGCCAGGAATAATTATATTTTCTTCTATATAATTCAGTCTTCAGCAAAATGCAAAGGGTTACATTTACTAGTGGCTAAGCTTCCTAACGGAAACAACTATCGCCAACCGTATTCAGTTTTATGTACTACTGAAAGACAGCTGCCTACGCAATTTCGCTTGCCCAGCTTGCACCTTCTCTGTAGCCTCGCCACCTATGACCTCGTCAATAAGGTCCCTGAAGATGGATCTTTCAATGTCCAAAATCATGCCTTGTAGCTCACCGTCAGGGCTCCCCCAGTCTTTCATCTCATACAATGCGTCCTCAGCCAACGTCATGTTTTCGTCTTCATCCTCTTCAGAGCATTTTGCTGCCGAGCTCTCGGATAAGATCCTGTCAACCTCTGTGCACAATTCCTTGAAAAGTCGCCACCCACTTAACTTCCTTGATCGAAGAAGTTTTGCCGTTCCACTTGCAGAGCTATAGATGTTCATCTTCTGAGCTATAATCTCATTCACCAGATCGAATACAATTCTACGGTGAAGCTTTTCCATCTTAGGATCAGAACTCTTCTTGGCTCCAGTAACAGCTTGAGTTGCTGAAATGAAGTTCGGCTTTGTTTGCTCTAGAATGAGGAAGAGCTCCGGATTGATCAGGCAACTGGATGGCGAAAGTTGACCAGGCATCGCTGCGAAGCTAAGTTCCTTGTGCAGAAGACCAGATGCTAAGAGTATCTCGTAGATGTACTGGTTATCTTTGGAGTTTGCAGCTTCATCGTTCATCGATTGTAGTTGCTCAAGTTTCTGAATGAGCGCTTCTAGATTTTCAGGTTTGATCTGGTTAACTTCACTGCTCGTCTTTGAATGCGGCGTGTCTGGCAGGCTGTTTGGGTTCCAGCAATCGTCTGAAGTGTGTGTCTCACCATCTGAACAAACAGAAATTGTACATATATTCAGGAACCAGTGCTTAATACAATTGAAGAAAAATGCTGTGGCAAGACAGACAGTACAACTAAAAAAACACGTACGTGGATCAGGTTGAAATGAAATCACTATTCTGTCTATATGATCCACTGAATCAACACTAGGTGTATTTCTAAAGGGGGCAAATCTATACTAGCAATGTATAGACACCGGAGGACATGCATCATGCTGCTGCATAGGCAAGTGCAACATGTGGGGCTCTTGCTAATATAGCACTGTTCCGCACCAGCACTTCAGATGCAACTATCAATATGCTGTGGTTCCTCCCAACTACAGGACCACGAGCTACCAGGTGGTAGCTTTTATTGCAATTATCTGTCAGTACCATCATCGGTTTGCTTACAGCTAATCATGTTTGTCCTTTGCATAGCACTGTGGGCTTCTGAATTAAATGGGACCAAATAGTAGGATCTATCATGCTATTGATCTTGCAGTTGGTGGCTATCTGATATGCAAGAAAAGTAACTGCTAGATCAACTTCTCACCTTTGAATGAATCCGAAATACTTTTATGGTAGAAGGACGTGTCGAGGACCGAGACGGGGCTAGGGACATTCTCCAGTGAATGAATTTTGTGATCTGACCCCAGGATTGAAGAAGGGCTCTGAAGGAAATAAGATTTTTTCATTAATTAGTGATAAAGAACGAGCGTATGGAAAAAAATCTCAGAGCTGGCTGGTTTCTTTCCTCTATGATTATCTATTTATCTTTACCTTTTGAATTGGTGTTGAAGCAGTGTAGTTTGGTTGAACGGATGATGAACTGCCGACCGTAAGCTTTTGACAGTCCATTATACTGACGTCAATCTGCTTCGCCAAGCTAATCCTTCTTCCAGGACTCTGTGAGGCCTCATTGTCACGGTTGCTCTTCACTTGAGAAGGCTTTGACCTTGTTCTTCCTCTTGGGGATGCTGCCTCATTCAACTTCTTGCTTGGAGACTTCGGTGAGACTGGGGGACGAGACCGCCTCTCGGACTCTGCCTTCCTCTGCACCAGCCTGGGGCTTGATTGGCCTGTAGGCCTCGGCGAGCTCCCTCTGCTTGAAGATTCGTCAGACTTGGATTGAGCCCTTGCAGTGCGGGAATGGATCTTCTCATTTGTGCTGGCTTCGTTCTTGTCGGTGAAGGATGAATCTCTTGGCTGCAACTTCCTTAGGCTTCTGAGCCCAGCAAGGGGAGCAGCTGAGACACCAGGCTTCTCGGTGGTTCTTGCCGGCTTCATGACTACAATGGGAGACTCAAAGCTTCTGGAGCTGGTGGTGGCTAGATCCTTTTCTTGCCCCTGAACCACTGATTCAGTATCGTCATCATCATTCTGGTGCTTAGCATCCTTTGCATGCAATGTCCCCAGAATTCTGAGAGCTCTGAAGTCCTTGTTGCACTCTGAGAACTCAAGCCCACCGAGCCTTCTCTCTATATCGGCATACAGAGACGAGGTTCTTGGCCTCACCTCAGCATCGCGGTATTGTGAAGCCTTGCTGCTGTTGACGCTGACACCTCTTTCCTGCTGCCTCCAGGGAGCGGCTTCAGTGAGAATTCTTGGAGAAGGCTTGGTTTTTGGTGCTGAAGGCTCGTTCTTCGGCAGTGACACACACGGATCCTGGCAAGTGCTCCTCGGTGAACGTGATGGACGCTCGCTCCGAGTGGCTTGTGCTGCTGGTCTCGGTGATCTTGCGGGCTCATAGCTATCAGCGATTAGCATCCCCGTCGCATCTGGTGCTTCTTCCAACCCCATGAGCTTGGCGATGAGACTGTTGGACCTCCTGTGGCTTGGGGAATCTTGAGGCTTCAGAGCATCCAGGAGAGAGTCATCGGTTCTCCTGTAATTGTTCTTCAAACGTGAACTTGGGCTCAGAGATTCTTTCCTGCTGTCCAAGGACAGTCTAGGAAGCTCTTTGGCCCTTGTAGAAGAAGGCTTCTTTGCTTCTTGGGTTTCAGCCGACCGCATGAGCCGCCGATCGTCGCATGAGAAGCGTGACTGCTCCTGGAAACGCCTGCGGGATTCGACAACTTTCACAGGGACGACCTTGCTGCTCCTGTCAATGCCGATGACGTAGGTCCCGTCCATTGATTTGGAGAGAAGCAATGGCCTCGGCGAGTCTTTGTACTGCACGTTTCTCCTTGTCTCTGATGCTGAGGTTTTCACAGTTAGGCCCCCGGGGTCCCGGTTGATGGAGTCCTTCACGATGTCTCTGAAACCAACGTTGGGTTGCCCTGTCTTGGTCTCAGCGCTAGCGCCATTGAGACTTGGTGACTTCTTCAGTGGCCTCTGCGCAAAGAGCTCCTCGCTGATGTGCGGAGGCTCCTGTTGGACAGATTTGCTGCCGTCGACAGACGAGAACGACGAACACGAAGAGGAAGAACAAGAAGCTCTTGATGACTCGATTGAGAGGCTACTGTTGTCAGTCATGCTTTTGCTGAATGTTTTCTCCTGCAAAATAAAATCCACAGGTTAGAGCCCTCTCCTTGATGTAACAAATATGTACTACCCATTCTGCCATTCATGTGTAGATTTGTTTTCCTGACAACATGAGAATTGAGAACAGTAGGTTGATTTAATCCAGACAGGGTAATTACCAAAATGATCTTTGGGGTACTTGGGCTCTGCACTGGAACATTGCTGCTGCTTTTTGGCGGAGTACGGCCTGGACAAAATAAGAGCACATTAGAATAGTAGCCTAGATTTTTAAACAGAGATAAAAATAGAGAAATTTGGCGTGTAATCCCGGTAGTTCATACATAATGAAATGGATGGATTTGATGGGAGAAAAGTTGATAAACAGTTTTTGTCTTTGTATGCGCCATTATTGCTTACATGCATTAATTAACATTTTAAATCCCATTGTTAACCTGTCATCTTCAGCTAATCGGTCATCACAAGAATGTTTTAATCAAAAGTTCAGCTGTCTTGTTCAGTTTGAATTTTTAGTAACCAACTGTTGAGCTGTCCTCTTCAGAGAAAAATAGCTTTGCTAAATCTGGATACACGGAAATACACATTCGGTAGCTGTGCCTGTCATTATGTCAACCCCCGGTTCGTACAGTGCTAAAAGCAGCCATGCGCTGTCACTGCACATTACTACTAAGCAACTAGATTTATGATCAGAATTCACTTTTACTACTGTTTATAATAATTATTTTGTGCGTGCTGCAGTTATGCCCCGCTAACATCACTGGAGTCCTCGAGCTTTTAGCCTCTTGTCTCTTCTCAGCAGAAGAAAACTTGGAAACGAAATCAAATCAGGATATTCTGCCGCATTCTGAAACCTCGTCGTCCAGGTTAAAAGTTCAGGTATCTACCATAGCACAACAGAGAGAGTTTCTACTACTACCATTGTACCGTTTTATTACAAACTAACAAACACACAAAGGCGTGCTTTTTTACCGAACCTCCCAACTGCCCATGTTACCCATACCGCAACTGTCCATGTTGCCCAACTCTGGGTGGCAGTCTGAAAGGACTTGTGTTCAGCGAACCCAAGAAGCAATCTCTCTTCTGAGTTCTTTCTGACCAAAAAAAAAAACCACCTAACCTGCTGATATCTATGCTAGTCAACGAGTTGCAGCAAGCGCGCGATTCAGAGAGCGATAAAAAAACTTGGATTGGAGGCAACCCTTATTTTACTTGGAAGAAAGGAAACGGTAACCGAGATGAAAACATGCATAGAAGAGATTATGCTAGAACTTGGATGACTGGAAGCCTGAAACGCACGGCAGCTCGATCGACACCAATGTGAAAAGTAAGCAAGTAACAGGGCATGGAGACGAACGAAGCCACCAATGGAGATGATGATGAGTGGTGAGGTGGTTACCTGGAGCTGGAGGCAGGCTCTTGTGGCGCGGCTGCCGGCCGGCGGCGGCGCGGGGCGCGGCGGTGAGCAGGCGCTGGCGGTCGAAGATCTGGAATAGGCCGGCCATGCAGCCCATGTGTCGGTCGAGCTCCGGCATGTCGTCGGAGAAGGGGTGTGGCATCCGTGTCCCAGAACCGATGAAACGTCACATTCACCGTCGCGCGCAGAGCAGGCGAGGCGCGGCACCGGACCGGAGCAGGAAGAAGGTTCCGAGAGCAGAGAAGAATGGAGAGCAAGGAAACCAGAGAAGGATGCAGGTACAGATGCAGGTAGTCGAAATGGGATGGGGTGTGTGAGTTCAGAGGAGGAATGTTATGATTCGCTCACGCAGGCAGCAGGCTGGGTTCTCGTGAGCCGTGAGAATGGTGGAAGGGAGGAGGAGGGAACGAGAGGGGATTTAAGAGGCAATGGTGTGAGTGGGACGGGGGGGGCAATGGGGTGTTGGCGTGGGTCAAGCCGTGTCGCTGGTCCTGCGTCACAAGAAGCGAAGGCCAGGCCATGTGCGCGCTGATCATTGCATTGCACCGGTTGGGTGTGTGTGCGTGGGTGTGGGTGCGGGCGAACCGCCATGTGACTTGTGTCAGACACCCAACCCACAGGAGTTTCCTTCGTCCAGGAGGGAGAGGCCGCTCAGCAGCTCGACGCCGGCCGGCCAGCCAGACCCGCCGGCGTTTAATTGCCAGCGCCGCCGTGCCAGGCCAGACCGGCCGACCGTGTCCAGCAACCACCGGCGCTGGGCACGTACGTCGTACCTACGTGCACTTCATTGGCTGATGTCGTCGCTCTTGCTGCTGCTGCTGGTCCGACGGGTGGATGGACAGCTCAGCGGTGGGACGGGGCTCGGTCGGCCGCGCTGCCAAACACGGCGAGGGAGGGATGACGGGAGAACGACGGGCACGACCAGATACGTACGTAGGCGACGCGTACATTGCGCGAGTACGGTCGCGCGTGTGACTCAACTGGGATACGTACGTATACGACGTACGTACGGGTCGCTATACCGCAATATACCTCTCCGTTGGGCAGACATATAAGTGCGTGCGTGCGTGTGTACGTGACAGTGACGCTGGGACTCTGGGAGGGAGATCTACGAGGTAAATTTTCACGCAGGAGGAACCTGTGCCTACTTTACTTCTCCGTGCACGCACCCACTCTGAACCCCCCTGATTCCCCTGTCGCCCGCTGTGGATTCATTGATCCATCACGGTGAATCTGTGATCTCTTTTACTGCCTGCATCCATGGGAGGGACCCTGGCCTGGACCCGGGTTCTTGCTTGGTTGCGGTAAAACTATGAAAATAAAAAAAAATAGCGGAAGGTCCACATTCAATTTTAGTGATTTTACTTGCTACGTCGCTATTCATGAAATATCATACTATATCACATTAAAACGTCATAACTTTAGCACCCTATTTTTTTTCCAGCCTATCGGTTCAAAGGCCTGAGTTTTTAAGCATAAGAAGAAGAAAGTATTTTTTTTGTTTGTCGTGCTGATCAATTGCAATATGTCGCTTCCTTTTCTGAATCGGAAGATGACATTGTTAATGTTGATGATTCACTTTATTCTATGTTGCTGCCCCGTAGGGTGTTGATATTAAACTTTTAGAAAATTGGAAAATTATATATATATATATGGTTATGCATATATTATTCTTATATTTTTGAACTATATCTTTTATTTTTAGGCTATATCTTTTTTTCTTTCAAAATGCTATTTAAAAATAGCATGTTATTAACACGCTATAACATGTATAGCACGCCGCTATTTCGCTTAACACGCTATTTTAAACCTTGGTTAAAACCCATGCTTGTTAGCGTTTGGAAGTTAACTTTCGTTGAAAAGGGGAACTAAACCGAGTACAGCGTTTTGGAGGTCGGGCTACATGGAGCCTGTTTTTTGAAAAAATTAAAATTGATATTTTTATGTTCCGAAAAATTCAGAAAGAAAAAACTAGTTGTAGAGAATGATCATTTCTACTATTGTGCAAAAAACCAATAAGAAATATTCTATATTTTGAGCTGTGTAAAAATGATAAATTTTTTCGTCTGAGTTGGTGAATAGTGTCAGATTCGACAATTTCAAATCTGTCTGAATTTGTCATTTTTGTGTAGGTCGGATTACAAACTATTTCGGGTTGAAAATTTGCAGGAATGTACAGTAAGTAAATGTGAACATCTAGGATTTTTTCGGTATTTTACAGTTTAACAAAAATATAAAGTGAACAATTCCGAGGTCACATGCCTCGCGGTAAAACTTTTATCAGGCTACTACTAACCCAATAGTCAAAAAACAAATTTAAGATAATATAACATTTGCAGCAAGGCCGCGTCACAAGCGTGCGTTGAAATCGACGGAAGCATTTCCACCAAAGTGTGCAAAGTCGATGCTGACGGCTCGACGCTTACACCATCGTCACCTGTCCGGCCAACGGCTGATCACTAACCAAATGTTGTTGGAGGGAAAAAAATGGAATTCGATGACGTCTCATACCGTCACGCCTCCATCCACTGTCACACCACCTTCGATCAACAACAACATTGTGCGTACCATCTGCCAGGATCATGCATAACTTAATTGACGCCTCTGTATGAAATGTCGTACACCGCCACCGCTAGCTAGGCACGATTTGAGACCTCCACCGAAGCCGTCGGGCGTAGCACCTACTAGGAGAGGGTGTATCATACCGCTGCCGACCTCGAAACTCCGTGGTCACAGAAGAGGACATCACACACCGTCATTGATCGTGACACACAGAGCTGGAGACCATTATCAAATGGAAGATCCAGCCATGGCGTCATCCACATGACCACGGAGGTTGCCGACGTCGAAGAAACCGGCAACCGTCCCATCGCCAAACTCTTGCGGCGCCATCAGATAACGTCACATCGAGCAGATTGCGGCCAGAATGTTGCCGCTTGACCGACTCCAGGCTACCACTAGCACCACCACCTCCCCTCAGCAAGCCGCTGCAGATCCCCGCTCCATAGACCCTACGGGAAAAAAAAAAAAGAAGGAGACCGCCATGATCTCAGCACGCACACCGTTGGTCCATCCAACCGATGAAAACTGCAAAAATGATGCCCTCGAGAGGAACTATACCGCGCTCGATCGCGAAGCGATCTGAGAGTTCCCCTGGAGTCTCGCCACAACGGTCGACCGATGTCACCGCCACCAACACGTCGTATGCCTGGAAGAAGCGTTGTCACGCCGGCGGACGTCCCACGTCGAGGGAGGGGGAGGGAGGAGGGGGCCGTGGCGGTGTGATCTAGGTTACCTGCCGCCGCCTCTCGGGAGGGACGTGACAATTAACTAATAGCAGCTCTTGATTCCCCCAAACTCCACCAAAATAAAGAAAGAAGAAAGAAAGAGATCTGAAGATGGATGGATTCGAAAGCGTGTTTGGACATGGCAGTTATTGGAACCATGTACGGCCAGCTAATGGAGTTTAGTGCGCTTCGCTCGCTCTAAATGCAAGCCGTATAATCCGAAACTGGTGTGGTGTTAAGTGCTAACACGGTGTTAAACAGTAAGGGAGGCGGTGTTCATTTTTTTTCAGATTAGTGACTCGATTAGTTCATTTTCAGATTAGTGACTCGATTAGTTCATTTTTTTTCCTTGTTTATTTTGATAGCATTATACGGATCCGGTAGTGAACGATCGGCTCGAGTAGCTAGTTTTAGGGCAATCAAGGAGCATGGCGGGAACTGGGAGCACTCCGATGCATGCATGGCGCCGCGGTGGTGGTCCTCCATATGCATGTGTCGCCGCCACTTCCCACACCAATTCCCAACGCCACGATCAACCGATCCAGACGCGCGCGCCGGAGCCGGATCGATCGACGTCGTCGTCGACGACGACCACGTACGCGATCGGATCGGCGAGGGATCGCGCGTACAATACCCAACCCCCGGTCTCTGCTAGCTCCACACCGCGCGGTACAATACTATAACTAACCTCTGAAAATCTTTCTTGGCTGCGAACGCAAGCAAAGCCTGTGTACTGCGTTGCGCCCAGCTCAGAGGAGGAGGATGAGCGAGTACCCAACAAAAACGTAAGCTAGGTAGAGAACATGCGCATTGAGGCGCCTGTCGGTGGGGCCCCGGGACCAGTACTGTAGGTGGATCTGGGGGCACCATATGCATGGCCGCTGCTTACTGCTCGCTTCCCGGGGCTGGACCAGCTAGTAGCTTGCTTGCTTTGCTCCGTCGTCATCATCTTCTTCTTCTCCGCTAATTGTACGTGGTAAATGTCAAGGTACGTAAATCTGTTTAAGCTGGTCTCAAGGTACGTGGTAAAGGAAGTTCTACGATCTTCGGGCCAGCTAAGACATTTTTCCTTTTTCATTTTTCCTTTTTCAGTCCGAACTGATGGACACTCCCCCTCACGTCTAGGTTGGTAATCGGTAAGACCATAGACGTGGGATAGATGGGAGGCCGTAACTATTTTTAGTCAAATAGCGTGAGCTGGGGCTTGAACTTGAGACCTCATGGCTCTGATACCATATTGAATTGATGCACTAGCTAAATAATCCAAAAGTCCGAACTGATAGAAAGGGCTAGGTTATATATTTAACAAAATGGATTATCGGGACATGACATGTGATGCAGGAATTTCATTAAATATGTAAAGAAGAAGAAGAACACTCACGAAAGACCGGGGCGGTACCGAATTTTGAAGGGATTCCCATGGCAGCACACTGGGATTTCAAAAATTGTGGGGGTTCAATGATGCGGTCTTGTTTAATGAGGTGGTAGCAGAGGAATCTCTACGTATACTAAATGGGAGTTCGTTAGATCTCCAGCCAGCTATACGTGCTGGTGGTCCTCTACGTACGTGTGAAGAAAAGTGGGCGACGACTCTTCCTTCCCGCCATTTTTTTTAACATCCTCGATCGGATCCTCCACAAAGGTTTGAACTTTGATGTTCCTGCTAGAACGGCCGGTCGACTGGATATTATCAACATGAAAAGTCACCCAATCCTAGGAAAATTTGAAGGATAAGCTCGTGCTGAACTAATATACTATATGGATTTGCCGGTGAGTCAGTCGGCAGGAATACTCAACATCAAGCACTCTTCCTCGTCCATCATCCAACTGGATCGATCCCAACTGTCGAAGGCGACGAGTCCCCCCTCCAAGAACCTCTTTCCAAACTGGTCGAGACACGGCCGGCGACTTGACGAGCCATGCTATCCAGTGTAAACGTACCTCAGTACCAGCGACCGGAGACATTGCATCTATCCTGCACAAGAAACTTCTTCTCCTCTTTGGTTTGGTGCGGAGCGTGGCCGTGTAAGGCAGGCGCCCAACATGGAGAGTGACACCGGCGACGGAGGAGTAGTGGAAGCCCTCCTGGCGTTGTCTGCGTCGCCGGCTTCGGGTCGCTTTCTGCACTCGGCAGGGTCGCTACCACCGTAGCTGGGTTCGTATTTGCATGGACCTGTGGCGTCCATCCATCCGTCCGTGCATGCACTGATGAATGTGCATGATTACTGTACTAAGTACCAGTATGCTACTAGTTCTACTTTGTACATGCATCTATCACTGCAAATTGTCTCTCGAGAGTCGCGGTCACTTTCACCGTGGGATGATATTATGAGGAAACAAGAAAGAAACATGTGCGCGTGCTTTCTGAACAGAGCTATTCTCCTGGTTTATAGCCTTTTAGGAAAACAGAGATTAACCACTGGCCTCTGCATCGAGAGATGCACACAACCCTTATATTATTCATAATATAAAATTTACCAGCCGGACAAATTTGCTCCAAAAAATAGAACTCGAGGCCGTGCAGTGTGCCTCACAACAGTAACTCCACCAGGCAACTATTAACCCTACGATAAAGAAAAAAGAAACAGAAAAAATACACAACTCCAAGGCTAACTCTTAGATGAGTCACTTGTAATCCCGCGCTACAGACTACCAAGAGATCGCCCACACGCTAACAGCAGCTATGCATGGTTGAGAAGTAGAGGAACCTAGTCTTCAACATGACGGCCCTCGACGAAGAATATGACTTTTAGGCCGGGAAAGGAGACACGCGAGTGAATGTCAAAATGGCATGTCGGAGGGTTTTCGAATGAGTTACACAGAACTGCCACTAAACTGCGAGGAGACAACCGTTGCACAACATACTTGATGTGCAAAAATCATATGTCGTTACCTCCATCTACCAAAGTTACCGAACGCCAACACTATCTCCACCGACCTCCATTAGCTCCTTACGAGCTGGTTGCGACATGATCAAAATGCTCCGCGTTGCCTTAGATCAGTCACCCGACAAGGATGAAGGAATAAGGCAAGAGAGTCCCTACCGCCACCAGGGAATGAAGAAGGGAGGTGGCCCCTGATGACGGTGAAGTGAGTAAAGGCGGCGTCTGCTCCTCTCAGAGGAAACCCTAGTCGGATGGGTGACCCGGAGCGACTTCGGTACATTTGACTCACTCAAGCTCATTGTGTTGAGCATTATACTCTCCTTCACACTTCTGTACAAAGTTGGTTGATGTCGCCATTTCTGGCTCTTTGATGCAATTAGCTCTTAATCTGATCGGCTGCTAGCGTAGTAGATCAAACATGAGGAAGAGTAGGACCACGAAGAGCTTGAACAAGAAGCGAGAAGCTCAAGGGCAATGGAGAAGGCTCCAAATCACGTCCTAAGAGTAACGCTAAAGCGGTAAAGCCGGTAAGCATAGGGTCAGATGCAATTCAAATCAAAACCTATGCAAATTTTGGTAAAAGTACGTTCTATTTTCATTTCTTTACACGAAATGCAAAATGCTCTGGCAATAGGACCTAGTGTGTACGTGTGCTTTGGTGTGATTGTAGGATATAGATTCTACAACATCAGTGGCCTGGCTACTCGTGGGGAGAAGAAAACCCAGTAGAGGTAGGGGTTTAGAAGGATGTGCAAAGTGTAGCGAAAGCGTGCGTGACAGCGTGAGCGAAGTAATTGAGCGCGCCGTAGTTAAATTTTGATGGTAAACTATCACGCGTTCGGTGAGCTTTCAATTGGTACCATGGGATTCTTGACTGGTGGCGCACTAGCTAGGCATCTCAAGCTGTACTTTATCCAGGAATGAAAAGGGCGTGTGCCAAATGACCACGACTGTTAACCTAGCAAACTGAGCAAGGCTGTGCTAGCTAGCTATACTGATATGCCCAACTACACATGCAATCCATGTACTTCCCTCCGTTCTAAATTAGTTGTCTTCCATTTGTCAAAAAGTGGATGTATCTATACTTGTAACATGTCTAGATACATCCACTTTTTGGCAAATAGAAGACAACTAATTTGGAACGGAGGGAGTAATGATCAACGCTACTAGATAAAGTTTTCTAGCTTTGTCTAAACTATGCATGTGGTAGAAAGTTGGAGTAAAATAGGTAGCTAAGAGTATCTAGGTTAACATATAATTAGTTAATTTAATTAATAAAATTTCGTGGCCCACATAAGCCCATATCTAGCCGGTATATATATCATACATATTTGTATACGTATGTGTACGTACAACATGCAAGAAAGAGATCGCGCAAGAAATCATCGCTAGACGCCCCTCGACACGGAGTCCATCGCACGTCAAAGATCCTCCCGTCGCGATCCCCAGCGGCTGCTCCTCCGGCGCCATCCCCGACGCAATCTCCGCCGACGGTTTCTCCTGGCACGCTCCCTGCCGGCGGCTCCTCCCGACGCAATCCCCGCCGGTGGCTCCTCCGGGCGCGCTCCCTTCGTTAGTTGTTTCTTGCCGCCACTGCCGCCGAGCGTGTCGGCGACCACCTCCCCGGACGTGCTCGTCTGTGCCGCTCCATGCCGCCGCGGCCGAGCGTGCCAGCGACCTCTTCCTAGGGCGTCGCACGCCTGCGTCGGCCCTTTTCCGCCACCGCCGTTGAGCGTGTCGGCGACCTCATCATCGGGCGTCGCTCACCGTCGCTCATGCGAACACCGCTCGCCGTCGCTCCCGCGGCCACTGCTCACTAGACTGTATGAACAAGAATACGTATACGTGTGTCTGCATATGTGTACACATATAATTGGGCCAAACAAATTTCTACATGGCTTTATACGAATTATTTCAATATTATTTAATTACAGAAGACCGTCATGTCCCTCGTAACGAAGGGGTACGGAGCGATCTCAGCCGTCATTGTGTTTGTGTTTGAGTTTAGTTTGGGGAGGGGGGTGTACCGAAGCAGAAACCTATAGCATCGTACAAGTAACTTTCACAAACATTATACGATGAAAGTTAAGTTAATAATCAGGTCATGGCAAAATTAGACATAGCTAAAATTATGTTTCGGAACATTTTTTTTAAAACGAAGGCAAAAGCTTTACCGTTTCCATTAATTAAGATAAGAAGAAAGTGGCCGGTTTATTAGCGAAAGAAACCGGGCGAAAATCATGCAACAAACCCAACACGACGGGGCAGAAACAACCTCGAGATCGGCTCGAAAACACCATCTCGCCAAGATAGAAGGCCAAACACCATCGTCAGAGAGAAGACGCCGTGACTACAAAGGGAGGTGTAGATTGCTGGAGCAAAGATGAAGAAGCCAACCCTCCGACGAGCGCACAACATCATTCGGGGCCGCCGACACGACATCCAGCCATTCCGCCACGCCGAGCAGACCGCCAACACCAGCTTCAGGGACCGTCATCCCGACGTACCACCACTCGTGCTCGAGCCACGACACCGAACGACTCAACCACCCGCAACCCCAGCATACCACGGCCGTCGTACCGGGGCCTCCGCCCCGGCCTAAGAGACAACCGTTGCTGCCGCCGCTGCACCGCTCGCATCCGAGCCACGACGCCGCACAACTCAGCCACCCGCAGCCCAAGCTGCACAGGGAGAACCGCTGATATGGTGTTTGGGAACATATCATGTACTCAGAGAAGCGGTACATTCTTTTCTGCAAAATGAACGCTTTCGTATCACTTTCAACTATTGTCGTTTGAGCATTAAACCATTAGAGGCAGCGGTTAAGTGTAATCGTATAAGTTCCTTCAAAGAAAAACAAAGGCGGCAACGAAAAGACTGCCATGATGCATTGACACATCTCCTACTCCTAATGATGCATTGACACATCTCCTACTCCTAACCACGAAACCAATCATTTTCTGCATACTCCAAGAAGAACACCAACCGTCCCTAGAAAAACATGGAACCCTTCTTGTTTAACACGAGATTCGCATATGTCACTTTGATTTTTGACAGCGATTAGGTCTTAATTGTTATCTCTGGTCGCTTAGGCAGTAGTTGGTGTGCCGACACGAAGAACGCCAAACTGCTGAAGTAAGCAACCTGCCAGTACTGCAATTGCAAACAAACTAACCTGACACAAATACTCTTTTCGGGTACAAGTTGCAAGATCTTGCAGGTTAACAGGTTTCAGAGAATCTAGTAGGTGACAGATTCGAACTGTCACGGTGACACCTGAACATAGTTTTAAAAAGAAGCAACTACATCGACGGAAAATGCGTAGATCAATTTGTTTTGACTTGCGAACCTCTCCTTTCCACGGAAATAGACATATTTTCAATTAAAAAAAGTTGTATGTACATAGATCACCTCACAAAATACTTTGTAAGAACTTGGAAATGGAATGCGTCGTTTTGGATCTCGGACTCCATGGAGTCCGGTATTTTCAAAAAAAGAAAATTGATATCTACAGGTTTCAAGGAATTAAGATTTTTGGTACCTAGATACATACTAATATGATCTACATATCTGCCAAATTTTGCTGAAAAATACTTTGTATTTGGCCTACATAAAAATGACAAATTTGTGGCTCTAAAAGGAAGAAAAAAAACTCGTTTTTTGATCCCACGTTTTACTTTTGTGCAGATCACGGGTGACAAAAATATTTCCGCGAAACTGGTGTAGATGAGTAGATATACTTGTATGAAATTGTTCAGTATTATTTGAGATTTAGAAATGTGGTTTTTGAGTTCCGTTTTAAATGGCTCCAGTGAGCTCGGGAGCTAATAGCAATTTTCGCTTGCAAATGCTACTATTAGAATTTCTGAACTCCCCTTTGAAAATGTATGTCCATGGGCTGTATTATCCTGTATGCGCCTGTACATTTTGGATCAAGACAATCCATCATGTTCCTCCTTCGTGCGCATTCCAATACACAATTGCCAGGAGATGATGCGTTATTCTTGCAAGTTGCATCACAAACACATGATAGGGCATGTGGCGCTTAGATCCATGATTTTTGGTGAGGCTAGCTAGCTAGGCTGCAATATTCCTGGAATAATTGAGCAACACTTGTACTTTGCACGAACCATCACCTAGGAAAGCAGATTTAATTAGTTATTAATTTGGGGTTCACTCAGCTATATGCAAGCTTTTAGTATTGTTATACACTGATATGTTTATACAAGCAAAGTACACCGTACAGGCGTACATCTCAGGAATGTGCAAGCAACGACCATGTACGCCACTTTTATCGCTGTACAATGATATGATTAAATGGGACAAAAGGTACACCCTGCACCTTAGGAATGTGCTTCATATCATCATATGTATGAAAGGTTATCTATACAAGTTGAAATGATTAAATGGGACAAAAAGTACACCGTACACCTCAGGAATGTGCATACGAGGAGCATAATTGAAGAAATAGGTACATATGATATATGATAGATTGAGCAAGTCCTTACGGACATGTACACCAATGATTTTACAATGTAAGACAAAGCATTTTGTGAACAGAATTCCATATAATATTTGTGCTAAAGTTCATCTTCCTCCATTAGTTTAGTCGCCCCGAGTGAACTGGCTGGGTGAATAAAGTTCATATGTTGTATATCAAAATCAAGAATTCCTGAGTTCAACACGGCAGGAACAAAAATTTCATGTTTTTTTTGTTGTAAAGAGACTATACTAATATCAAGAAGACATCAATTATCCATCCTCCGAAGCAATACAATGACTAGAGCAAGTCTAAACATCCGAAGTAAAAGGAAAACAAAGACTCCGTTAAAGCAAACAGAGATTCGCACCAACAATAGCACCATCAGTGTTGACGACACCTTGACTCCGAAAAAACTTTTCCAAAACGACGCCTCCAGAAAGGTAACAAATTCTCTCCCTGGAGAAGGTCCAATCTGCAGACAATGCATTCAACAAGGAAATGATTAGAGAGCTACAATTGCCGGGACCGAAGGTCAGACCTAAGTAGGTTTTCACCCTGAAAACTGATACATGGAGCTCAAACAGCACCTCCAATAATAAAGATTGCCATTTTCACCCCCACTTGGTGAGAACTGCTGCAAATGCAGTGAATTTTGTATTGCGTGACACACATACATCAACACTTCATCCTTCTTGATCCTTGCCACCACCAGCACCTAGTGGTCTCACTCAACATGAGGCGTGGAGATCCTCTGGCCCTCGAACTAGCTTGACATACCCACCTTGGCCAGTACCATAGTAATCGACGTACCCTGAGATGTCGGGGAAACTGGATTTGGAATCGCCATTGGCCCTCCGCCATCAGCGGTAACGGCAGCACCTCCTCGAGGTCGTTGGGGGATTCCGATCATCAGCACCTGAACGCATCGGCCAAACGTTGGGCAACATATCCCAAGGCCAAGACGATGCAAACACACGAAACACTGCCTTCCATGGATCGCTCCTTCTGCAAGGTGTTATCCGAGGTGTATTAAAGACGAGGGGACTCGTACCTCTGGGCAGGTGAAATGGCGATGAAAAACATTTCTTCTGCATTGGATGATTTACTATCAACGACGGCTCGGAATCAGGTTCTGAGAGGATAAGTGTGGCTAGGAAATACCACTCACCGGGGAAAATATTCAACAATGTACAATATCATCCCTCACAAGAGAGACACAATTGTTATGGTTTTGTAGATACCTCCACCAAGTGTGACTTTCAGGCGAGATATAATCAGACCCAGCCTTGCGGCATGGGACACTCCTCTTGGGCGTTAGCAATTGCCGCAAGGTACCGACGAGTTTCGTTAGAATCAACATGACAACGATAAATTCTCGGTGGAGAGCACTCGCTCGTTCGGAAGTGCCAGTGGATAATAATAAAGAAAAAAAATAGAAAATGAATGTGTCCCAAAAAAAAACCGCTTGGTACCTTTGCGAAAGGTATAATTCCCACCAAACCAAATTGGAATGGGAGCTTACGGTGCGGATTTTGTCACCGTGATGGAGATAATTAAGAATGTATTCTTTTAAGTACAAGTTCATAGGTTGTTGAGCTTGAGGCAAGCTAGAGCTAGAGCCTAGAGTGATAAGACTGGGGAATTGCGAGGGAGCAGTTCCACGTGCGCGCGCGCCACATCCCACGTGGTTCCTGCTGCCTGTACGTACGTGCGCCACCATGGATCGGATGGCTGTGGTCGCGGCTAGCTTAGCTAGGGGCCGGCAAGCAGAATCTCACCGGCGGTACCTGCCTCGGCCGGTAGCCTGTTTCTCTGTCGATTCCTCGATCGATCGATCGCACTGGCCGGCGTTTTTTCAGGGGAAGTTCGTCTACTCTTCCACTGGCCGGCGTTTTTTCAGGGGAAGTTCGTCTACTCTTCCACTCTCACTACGGGAAAACGTCAACACGCCGACGGCCTTTTTATACGCCGACGGCCAAATGTCGGGGCCGTCGGCGTACAATGGAAACCGAGAAAGCCGACGGACGGCCTGTCGGCGTAATAAACCCCGTCGGCGTAGACTTACATACGCCGACGGCCGCCGTCGGCGTCAATTACACCGTCGGCGAAAGAGGCCCCACTAACGGCCGCCCAAACGATTAGGAAACGGCCGTCTTCCCTGTGGAGCTACGCCGACGGTTATGCCGTCGGCGTATTTGTAACATAGACGCCGACGGCATAACCGTCGGCGTATATGTATTTTTTTTTTTAGTTTTACTTATTTCTTTATTTACCTTCATTTATTTCTGTATATAATATTTATGTATAAATTGGGTCTGTAATTTATGTATTAATTGGGTCTATAATTCCCGTCCCTATTTCTGTATCCCACCCGCATAAAATAACGGTTTGATTCTTCCGAAACCCGCATGAACTTAGCGTTTGAACAGTTCGATCTCGAGAAAGAGGAACAACATATGAAGAACATATAGGTGGGCACACACACACAACATTCAGCTATCAGAATCATTCCCGGCACTTGCCTTTTCTGATGGATGGGCTGCCAAAGAGAACCGGAGAGACCAAACATACAATCCCGGAGAGACCAAACATAAAATAACGATTCCATATTTGTGTGATTATGCTCTTCAGCTACTTTCTTTGTCCAATCAGGTGCGATCGACATCGTATAACCAGAAGAGGCACTGAGAGAACAGAAGAGATGTGAGAAAAGAAGATGATGGAATGAAGACACTTGCCACAACTCAAGTCAAGAGAATGAATCAGATAAACTAGGAAAAGCTAGGGTTTTCTCTGGAGTTGCAAGAGTTCAGCTCCTCCAGGTGGAAACTCCCATTCCGGATGGAACCGATGGGATCATGTGATGACATGTGCCCAAATTGGGTTCCTTATGTGTTCACATGTCCCACCATGTGAACATAAAAGGCAAGAAAAAAGAAACACTAGAAGAACAGAAGCGCCGTGAAAAGGAAGAAGCTGAGACGAGGAAACAACATAAAATAACGATTCCATATTTGTGTGATTATGCTCTTCAGCTACTTTCTTTGTCCAATCAGGTGCGATCGACATCGTATAACCAGAAGAGGCACTGAGAGAACAGAAGAGATGTGAGAAAAGAAGATGATGGAATGAAGACACTTGCCACAACTCAAGTCAAGAGAATGAATCAGATAAACTAGGAAAAGCTAGGGTTTTCTCTGGAGTTGCAAGAGTTCAGCTCCTCCAGGTGGAAACTCCCATTCCGGATGGAACCGATGGGATCATGTGATGACATGTGCCCAAATTGGGTTCCTTATGTGTTCACATGTCCCACCATGTGAACATAAAAGGCAAGAAAAAAGAAACACTAGAAGAACAGAAGCGCCGTGAAAAGGAAGAAGCTGAGACGAGGAAACAACATAAAATAACGATTCCATATTTGTGTGATTATGCTCTTCAGCTACTTTCTTTGTCCAATCAGGTGCGATCGACATCGTATAACCAGAAGAGGCACTGAGAGAACAGAAGAGATGTGAGAAAAGAAGATGATGGAATGAAGACACTTGCCACAACTCAAGTCAAGAGAATGAATCAGATAAACTAGGAAAAGCTAGGGTTTTCTCTGGAGTTGCAAGAGTTCAGCTCCTCCAGGTGGAAACTCCCATTCCGGATGGAACCGATGGGATCATGTGATGACATGTGCCCAAATTGGGTTCCTTATGTGTTCACATGTCCCACCATGTGAACATAAAAGGCAAGAAAAAAGAAACACTAGAAGAACAGAAGCGCCGTGAAAAGGAAGAAGCTGAGACGAGGAAACAACATAAAATAACGATTCCATATTTGTGTGATTATGCTCTTCAGCTACTTTCTTTGTCCAATCAGGTGCGATCGACATCGTATAACCAGAAGAGGCACTGAGAGAACAGAAGAGATGTGAGAAAAGAAGATGATGGAATGAAGACACTTGCCACAACTCAAGTCAAGAGAATGAATCAGATAAACTAGGAAAAGCTAGGGTTTTCTCTGGAGTTGCAAGAGTTCAGCTCCTCCAGGTGGAAACTCCCATTCCGGATGGAACCGATGGGATCATGTGATGACATGTGCCCAAATTGAGTTCCTTATGTGTTCACATGTCCCACCATGTGAACATAAAAGGCAAGAAAAAAGAAACACTAGAAGAACAGAAGCGCCGTGAAAAGGAAGAAGCTGAGACGAGGAAACAACATAAAATAACGATTCCATATTTGTGTGATTATGCTCTTCAGCTACTTTCTTTGTCCAATCAGGTGCGATCGACATCGTATAACCAGAAGAGGCACTGAGAGAACAGAAGAGATGTGAGAAAAGAAGATGATGGAATGAAGACACTTGCCACAACTCAAGTCAAGAGAATGAATCAGATAAACTAGGAAAAGCTAGGGTTTTCTCTGGAGTTGCAAGAGTTCAGCTCCTCCAGGTGGAAACTCCCATTCCGGATGGAACCGATGGGATCATGTGATGACATGTGCCCAAATTGGGTTCCTTATGTGTTCACATGTCCCACCATGTGAACATAAAAGGCAAGAAAAAAGAAACACTAGAAGAACAGAAGCGTCGTGAAAAGGAAGAAGCTGAGACGAGGAAACAACATAAAATAACGATTCCATATTTGTGTGATTATGCTCTTCAGCTACTTTCTTTGTCCAATCAGGTGCGATCGACATCGTATAACCAGAAGAGGCACTGAGAGAACAGAAGAGATGTGAGAAAAGAAGATGATGGAATGAAGACACTTGCCACAACTCAAGTCAAGAGAATGAATCAGATAAACTAGGAAAAGCTAGGGTTTTCTCTGGAGTTGCAAGAGTTCAGCTCCTCCAGGTGGAAACTCCCATTCCGGATGGAACCGATGGGATCATGTGATGACATGTGCCCAAATTGGGTTCCTTATGTGTTCACATGTCCCACCATGTGAACATAAAAGGCAAGAAAAAAGAAACACTAGAAGAACAGAAGCGCCGTGAAAAGGAAGAAGCTGAGACGAGGAAACAACATAAAATAACGATTCCATATTTGTGTGATTATGCTCTTCAGCTACTTTCTTTGTCCAATCAGGTGCGATCGACATCGTATAACCAGAAGAGGCACTGAGAGAACAGAAGAGATGTGAGAAAAGAAGATGATGGAATGAAGACACTTGCCACAACTCAAGTCAAGAGAATGAATCAGATAAACTAGGAAAAGCTAGGGTTTTCTCTGGAGTTGCAAGAGTTCAGCTCCTCCAGGTGGAAACTCCCATTCCGGATGGAACCGATGGGATCATGTGATGACATGTGCCCAAATTGGGTTCCTTATGTGTTCACATGTCCCACCATGTGAACATAAAAGGCAAGAAAAAAGAAACACTAGAAGAACAGAAGCGCCGTGAAAAGGAAGAAGCTGAGACGAGGAAACAACATAAAATAACGATTCCATATTTGTGTGATTATGCTCTTCAGCTACTTTCTTTGTCCAATCAGGTGCGATCGACATCGTATAACCAGAAGAGGCACTGAGAGAACAGAAGAGATGTGAGAAAAGAAGATGATGGAATGAAGACACTTGCCACAACTCAAGTCAAGAGAATGAATCAGATAAACTAGGAAAAGCTAGGGTTTTCTCTGGAGTTGCAAGAGTTCAGCTCCTCCAGGTGGAAACTCCCATTCCGGATGGAACCGATGGGATCATGTGATGACATGTGCCCAAATTGGGTTCCTTATGTGTTCACATGTCCCACCATGTGAACATAAAAGGCAAGAAGAAGAAACACTAAAATAACAGAAGCGCCGTGAAAAGGAAGAAGCTGAAATGAGGAAACAACATAAAATAACGTTCCCAATTGCACTGAACCCCGAACCATACTTGTCCATGACTGAGCTTTGTGATGTAGTTGTACTCGAGAGCCGATCACTGCGTGCCAGATAACTTCCCTGATATGTGTTATAACTCTTGAATGTAGGGGTGTGATTATGCCCTTCAGCTACTTTCTTATGCTTCTTTGTCCAATCAGGACGGCTCCACAAATAGAGGGGCGGTGCAGATTTATTCCACCCTTCAACTGATTGGTCATTCACATCTTCAATACCAGGCAAATAAAATGACTAGAAAAATGAAAAGAAAGACTTTAAGCAAAACACCTAGAGAATACAACACTAAAAGAACAGAAGCGCCGTGAAAAGGAAGAAGGTGAAATGAGGAAACAACATAAAATAACCCAACCCAACCTAGTGACTAACCTAACCCAACCAAGCAAAAAGATCCACTTAGCTACCCACTTTCGACGCCCGTACCGGCCGTAGACGGAAAAGCTAGGGTTTTCTCCAGCGGGTCTAGGGTTTTGCCGGAGAGGGGCTCCGGAGCGTCGGAACCCCATCAAATTTTTTGGGAATATTTTTTGTTGGTTTTGAAATATTTAATAATATTATTGTGGAGTACAACTAAAATTGTGATTAACTTATAGTAATTAAAAAGGAAAATTAGCAATTTAAAAAAAAGGATACGCCGACGGTAGTGCCGTCGGCGTATAGCTTAAAGATACACCGACGGCATTGCCGTCGGCGTATAGCTGACCCTAAATGATTGCATTTACCTGGTCGGGAGACGCAAAGGGGAAAAAATCCCATTTCCCCGCGCGCCGTCTCCTCCCTGTGCCGTCGCCGATCCGCCGCCGCCTCCTCCCCGCGCCGTCGCATCTCGCCGCCCGCCCCTCGCCGCCGGCCACCCCTGGCTGTCCTCTCCTCCGCGCCCAGCCGCCCCTGCCTCCGGCCGTCGCTCGCGCGCATCGCCGCGGCTCTCCGCCCCAGCCAGCCGGCCGCCGCTTGCGCGCATCCTCGCCATCCTCTCCTCCGCGCCCTCCCTCTCCGGCCACCCTGCTCACCCGCCCCGCCACCCAGCTCCACCGGCCCGACCCAGCTCCACCGCCCCGACCACCCTGCTCCACCGGCCCGACCTAGCTCCGCCCGCCCCTCTCTCCCCGGCCCCGCCACCCAGCTCCACCACCCAAGCAGCTGCGCCGCCACCCAGCTCCACCGCGGCCGACGCCCAGCTCCGCCCGCCTGGCAGTTCTGTCCCGTGCCCCCCTTTGCTTCTCCACCTCCGGCCGCCGCCACGGCCAGGCAGGCGTGGTGGCGCGCCTCCAAGACACCGCTACTCGACGGCTGTTCCTCTTCCTCGCCGATCCAGCGACGACGAGACCGGCAGCTCCGTCCCCTTCGCCACGCGACCTGCTGTTCGTCGTCGACGCCGGTGACCACGACGACGACCGGAAGATCCTCTTCTTCAACCTGCTGCTGCTCAAGTTCTACCTCTGACCCTGTCTCCTTCCTCTGCTTCCCCTGCTTCAGCTCCGACGGCCTTCTCACCACCGACTCCTAGGCGTCTACAAGGTGCTCGACAGTTGGTTCGCAAGACGGTTCAGTGCGGTGACGACCCCTTCTATTCTGTAATCATCAATTTCTATTATTATTAATTAGATAGCATTTATTTCTGTATTTAGATGTTTTTTAGTTTGTATTTTGGTTTTTAATTAGACATTGTTGCATGATGGTACATGTCAAAAGCCAAAATCAAAAACACATATTATGATATTTTTGTGACATATAAGGCAAAAGTCAAAATTAAGATCAACCAAACAGGACCTTAGTCAAAATTAAACAGACATATTTTTTGTGACATATGTGCTTTTCATTTTAATTTATTTCATGATTTTAGTTCATTTTAGCTCATTTAGTTCATTTTAGCTCATTTTAATTTAGTGTGCTAATGTTTATTGTTTGTGCTTTTTCAGACGACGTAGCTTCCCGCCAGCCAGCACCGTCGGTCCCGCGTGTCGTTGCGGGGCTTCTTCTCCAGCTGAGGAGGGACCGCCTTGGTGCCCCTGTTTCGTCGCCCCGCTTTCGGAGCACGTCCTCGACCTTCTCCGGCCACCGATCACACATCGAGGGTATAAATCTTTCGCCCCTCTTGTTGCATAGGTTTATTTTTGTCTAGATCACCAAGTCAGTCGCGTAACCCGAGTCAGATCCCATCCGGAAGAGATACAAATTTATAAATATGCATGATTGTCCATCTTTGCATATTTATAACCGTACCTCTTCCGGATTGTCCACGTTTTGGACAACCCGAGTATGTGTAGATCGAGTCGTGTTCCGTGTTCTACCCCTTCCTGAGACGGATTTCGGCATCACCTCCCCGTTGTTCTTCGGATGCACACCCTCTCGGCTTGACAAGCTCGAGACGTGTATTCTGAAGAACAGCGGGGAGGTGCTGCCGAAATTCCGTCTCGGGTCGGGGTAGAACATGGAACACGACTCGATCTACACATACTCGGGTGGGATAGGCCTTCCTATTAGAAGCTTAGGTGAACCTTCGCATGTTCTAAAAGATAAAATTTGGCCGTAATAAATTGGTGACATTGAATAAATTTACGGTGACATTGCATGCATTTAATTTCATGTTATTATTATTTGGCTCATAATAAAGCAGAGGTTTGGCTCATAGTAAAGCAGAGGATGACTGATAATGGGTGGATGTACAGTGGCCGAACTAGTGCGCTTGACAGAACAGACGAGTGGGTAGGGAAGACCAATTTGTTAGTGAAGGAGTTAGCGCGTGGTTCAAAGTCAGGCATTCGTCCAAACTGCCCTTGCGCTCGTTGCAAGTTGCGTAAACGTCAGGGAAAGGATGAGATGACTAAACACCTATGGTCGTATGGGTATATGCCGAACTTCGTCACGACAGTCGACTTTGATGAGTACGAACGCGAGAATGGTAGGGTGATGCGGCAGCGGATCAATGGCAATGAAGATGATGGGATTAGAAACTGGCTAGAAGATCTCCGTGATGGCGACGTGCCAGATTCGCCACCCTCACAGGAGGAACCGCCAGAACCGGAGGAGCCTCGCGAACCAGAGGACCCGGAGCCAACCGCGAAGGCCTTCATTGATATGATGGCTTCGGCTCAGAGGCCTCTGTACGAGGGTGCAAAAATTTCTCAGCTCGATGCCATCTCGCAAGCACTAGCCAGAAAGCTCGAGCACGGCAACACCCGTTCATGCTTTGAAGGGCATCTGGAAACATTTGGTAACATGTTGCCCGATGGGCATTGTCTTCCTAAAAACATGTACGAAACGAAGAAAAATCCTGCGAGATCTCAGCATGGATTATGAAAAGATAGATTGTTGTCCAAAAGGATGCCTTTTGTTTTGGAAACAGTTTGCGGAGGACAAGTACTGTAGCCTGTGTGGGGCCTCTAGGTATCATGAGGTAAACGGAGCCGATGGTCAGGTAACGCAGACAAAAGTCGCCATTAAGATTCTTCGTTACCTCCCATTCATAGACAGAATCAAGCGGCTTTACATGAACAAAGAGACCGCTACACAGATGCAGTGGCACAAGACGGGGAAGAGGTACAAGGATGAGCACGGACGGGTAAAGATGGGACATCCATCTGATGGTACGGCATGGGCTAACTTTGATATGAAGCACCCCGATAAGGCTGCAGAGGCTCGAAACGTCAGAATCGCGATAGCCACCGATGGATTCAATCCATATGGTATGTCGACTGCCTCGTACAGCTGCTGGCCTGTGTTTGTTATTCCGCTCAATCTCCCTCCCGGAGCCCTAATGCAAAGGAAGACCATATTCCTGTCGCTGATCATTCCAGGTCCTGAATACCCGGGGAAGAATTTAAGTGTGTACATGCAACCGATTGTGGATGATCTGAACCACTCTTGGCACCACGGGACGTTGACATATGATCGTGCATCGAAGACCAACTTCTTGATGAAGGTTTGGTTCCACAATTCCATGCACGACATGCCCGGGTATGCCCTATTCTGCGGATGGTGTACAGCTGGTAAGTGGCCATTCCCAGTGTGCAGGAACCGACTTGAGTTCATTTGGCTAAGCGCGGGTATGAAGTTTTCCGCGTTTGACAAACATAGACAGTTCCTCAAAAGAGGGCATCGGTATAGAGAAGACAAAAGGAACTTCAAGAAGGGTAGAGTTGAGCATGAAGTAAAAGATATACCAACTTTTGATGGTGCAGCTGTTGATGCCGAGCTACGTGCTCTCGTGCCTGCTAAGGGAAAAGGACCACGGTATGTGGGATATGGTGAGACGCACAACTGGACTCACGTGGCAGGCTTGACGCAGATCGAATATTACAAGGACCTCGAACTTCCCCATAGCATCAATGTGATGCACACCAAAAAGAATGTCGCAGAGTCCCTCTTTCACACAATCCTGAACATTCCGGAGAAGTCGAAGGATAATGTTAAGGCTAGAGTCGATATCAAGAAGATATGTGATAGGAAGAGTTTACACATGAAGCCACCTGAAGGCCGTCGAAAGAACTGGTTCAAGCCGCATGCCGACTTCTGTCTTAATAGTATGCAAAAGTCTGAGGCATTCTCTTGGCTCAAATTCGTCGTGATGTTCCCGGATGGCTATTGTTCAAATATAAGTAAGGGAGTCAATATAAAAACGGGGAAAGTCACCGGGCTCAAGAGTCACGACTATCATATATGGATTGAGCGGCTGCTACCGGTGATGGTTCGAGGGTATCTCCCCGACCGTATCTGGCGAGTGCTCGCGGAGTTGAGCCATTTCTTCCGCACGCTCTGTGCTAAGCAGATATGTCCACTGATTATTCAGAAGCTGCATGACCTTGTGCCGGAGTTGCTATGTAACTTAGAGATGATATTTCCGCCAGGCTTCTTTACTCCGATGGCACATCTTGTTGTGCATCTAGCGAACGAGGCACTCATGGGTGGACCAGTGCAGTTTCGTTGGCAGTTTTGTATTGAGAGAGAGTTCAAGTATATTCGAACCAAATGTGGAAACAAAAATAAGATTGAAGCATGCATAGCTGAGGCAACTATCCTCCAGGAGATGACAGATGCCAGGCTAACGTACTATCCCGATGATGTTCCCACAATGCATAACCAGGCCTCTCGGTACAACATCGACGAGCCCAAGCTAGACCCCAAGCTCGCCCTCTTCCAGTTTCCCGGTGGCAAGGCCGGTGGCGCAAAAAGGTATACCTTGAGCAATGAAGAGCTGGAGTGCATAATGCTCTATGTGCTTATGAACATGAATGAAGTGGTCCGCGACGGGGAGGAGGAAGACGGCAGTTTCCTTAGGTAAAATGGTGAACAAATTAGTTTGCAATTACTAACTCGGTTTTGGTCTAATACGTATTTTCTCCTTTTAGCCAATTCACGGATGAAATGTGGTCGGGAGCATCAGAGGGACCCGATGAAGCCGAGCTGGACACTCTTTTGAAAGAGGGTGCCCCCGGAAAGAAAAAATTCACGGCTTGGTTCAGGGAAAAGGTAATTTCTAACCTGTCCCTTCTACCTTGCAATCCGTGTCTTGTACCTCCTACTAATGCACAAACAATTTGTACTTGTAGGGAGCTGATCCCAACATTGTGATGTCGGATGAGTTGAGATGTGTCTCCCAAGGTTGTAACCGTAGAGTCGAGATGTATGAGAAGTATGATGTGAATGGGTACCGCTTCCATACAGAGTTTCACCAGAACAGTCGGCCAAATGCAAAGACTATAAATACCGGGGTCTTCACCAAAGGAGCCGGTGAATTTGATTACTACGGAAAGTTACAGAACGTATACGAGCTGACGTTCAATAACACGAACATAGAACTCAAACTTGTTGTGTTCAAATGCCACTGGTTCGACCATGTTAATGGACATAGAAGTACCCCTTCCATTGGGTTAGTTGAAGTTAAGCCTTCAACCACCTACGAGGGTTCCGATGTCTTTGTTGTGGCTCACCAAGCGAGGCAAGTTTATTATTTGCCCTACCCATGCAAGAAAGAGGGACTCATTGGGTGGGAAGTCGTGTTCCATGTATCGCCACATGGTAAGCTACCCATGCCCTCCGAAGACGATTACAACAACATTGACCCTAAAACATACGAGGGGATTTTCTATCAAGAGGAACAAACCTTTGGGGAGTTTGGTATACAAGGTCTTGAGGACCGCGAGGACAATGCACAGATAGGTGGTGACTTAGTGGTGGATGTAAAGGACATAGATGTTCTCAACAAGTTTGATCGTGATGACGATGATGAGCCTCCACCGTGCGATGAGGTTCCAATTTATACACGTGATAGTGATGTTGATAGTGATGATGAGAACCCAAGACATAACTATGAGAGTGATGGTGAGGGTCTTTTATGTCTTTATTATGTCTTTTATTATGTCTTCTACATTTTATTATGTCTTTATTATGCTTAATATTTATTTTTCAACATGCTTATTAATTGCCCTTGTACATGCTTATTATGCTTATTAATTGCCCTTTCTACATTTTATTATATTTTTATCATGCTTATTAATTGTTTACCCTTTCTCAATGCAGGTGATTGAGCAAGATGAGCAGCGGCAAAGAGTCATCGGGCTCTCACGCGGTCGGAGATGGGTACCTCGGGCTCTCCGGGTGTGTTTGGATGAGTTTGAACTATGTTTGTGCCATTTCGACTTTGTATGAGTGTAATTTTGGTTTATATTTGTCATTTGAAGTTTCTATGATGGTATGGTATATATATGTATGATATTATGTGAGTTCTGTGATGTTTTGTATTTATGCAATTTTATTTGTATTTAAAATGTGCTGTAAACCAGCATCCAAAAAAACCTGCAGTATGGTAACCCATACGCCGACGGCAATGCCGTCGGCGTAGGATGCCTGCCAGGCACACAGGAACGGCCACGTCACCTTATGGTGACACATACGCCGACGGCATTGCCGTCGGCGTAGGAACCTACCAGACGCGCAGGGGTGGGGCCAGGCTGTCAGGAGCTGGCTTATACGCCGACGGCAAACGCCGTCGGCGTAGTGTGCCTGTCGGACGCACATGAGCAAGCCACGTCGACAAGTACGCCGACGGCATTGCCGTCGGCGTATGACATGTTGACGGAAACGGAGGCGGACGGCGTCTTGTGGGTCCCACCTACCATACGCCGACGGCTGTCGTATACGCCGACGGCTTGTATCGTACGCCGACGGAAGGATACGCCGACGGCCATACGCCGACGGCGGCCGTCGGCATACCGATACGCCGACGGTTTCTGGTCTTACGCCGACGGCTTCCGGCCGTCGGCGTATCGTGGCTTTCCCGTAGTGTCTTGCTATTCGCGTCAGTACCAATCCGACTGCGGGGGTGTTAGAGTATGATACGGTTTGCTATATATGATACGGCGATGTTGGGTGTAGATGGTTGTCGGCGATGATGACCACGGTGATGTTGGTGCAGCCCGATTTTGACGGCGAGACACGTACTCGGTTGACGTTGTCGAAGACAAGCCAGCGTGGTGAAGATGCGTGGGCGATGAAGTCGGCGATGGAGTGTGGAGGCTTGGCGGAGCCGAGTCGACGACTTGGTCGGAGTAGAGGCGTGCGATGACGACGTGCGGCGGTGGGCGACGCAATCCGATCTATGATCGGCGAAAGTAGAAGAAACGTCGGTCAAGTGACCGGCGAGAAAATTGCGGATGAGCTAGTTGAACAAGATCTAATCTCAAAGTTGCGCAGCCCCCGGCGGAGATGAACTCCCCGGGGGCGGCGCGGCGGAAGCGTTGGTGGCTAAACCCTAGGTTGAGAAACGAAACCCTCTGATACCATGATAGAAGATGTGTTGCGGAATAATATTGATATTGTGTTGGGCGATTACAATGAGTCACGGTGAGCTGTTTATATATAGGTGGATACAAAACTTGAAGGCTAACAAACCTAATAGAGATAAACTTGAACTACAAAACTAAACTACCAGATATAGCAAACCAATTCATACTTTAACAACTGCAACAGCCAACTTGCTCCTCGATCAGAACCTAGTATACAAACGCGACTCGATCGTTGTCGATAAGGCCGGCCGGCAAATGTCTCGCACATGACATGTTGTGATGATGTGCATCATGCATCACCGGCCGGCATCCATCGTGGCTATCTCGATCGATCAGCAGCATGGGACAGCATGTGCAATGATCACGACAGCCCAATGATACCCATGCATGCATGCAGCCATGGCTAATCGGCCATGAGATATGGATCGATGGAGGAGCTGAGCATGCATGTCGATGGTGGGGGGCTGGGGCCGATGGGCACTGGACGACACGTACCGGTGGTTGCGATCGATGGAGATCATGCATATGCATATGCATATGTGTACTCTTTCACTCGATCAGGGTATGCATGGAGCATGGTGTGCATCACGCACCGATCGATGTGCCGAGGATTTTCTGATAGGTGAATGCATGAGCTAGACAAGACTGCTTTTGGCTGACCAATAAGCACAGTGATGTTTCTCTATATTTTCTAGAGTGTTTTTGGTTGTCACCTTAACCTGCAGTTAGCCAATAGCCAGGCCAGGCTAGAAATAAAAATAGTACTGTACATAGTACCACTCGTTGGCGTCTGATTCGAAGATGTATCATGTCAAGATGAGACATGAAAGCTGAGGACCAAAACATGCGTGCTCCCATGCTACAACACATCTAGGTACTTGGCCTTTTTTTCTAGGCAGGGGGTCGCTATATATCCTTGGTGTGGGCAGCAGACAGGTGGCCCCTTACAATATGTGAGAGAGAGGTAAAAGACGAGTGTGGCCCGGCCGTCCCAAACGACATGAGTAGGCAGTAGGCAGGGTCTCCCCGTACCTGGCAATTATTCGTGTGGCCTAAACCAGCCAGATCGACTAGCTTACCTAGCACAGCTGGAAGAGCAAATCTAGTAATATAACCAGCCAGCACTATCAATTTACTACTTATATAGTCCAATAGGATTTGGCTATAAGGTTAGTTACTAGGCTATAATCACTTTTTCTTTTCCGTTTCTCGTCTTCTCTTTGCCCTCACTTACGATTTATACCTAGGAGCATATGTAGACGTTAGCTCTTTCGAAAACTCACTTTTTGCGTTTTTCACTATCTCTCAACTCCATATAAACAGAAGTGACATGCAAGTAGGTTTATACCTCACTATTATACTTGCTCTTAGGCTGCTTTCCCTCGTGCTCAACCATAGTCCAGAGATGTGATCATTGGTTCACGGTGATATTTTACTTCTGTAATCGCGCGACAAGTTGACGATACAGCCTACACAAATGAGCATTTTATTGGCGCTTTATGTTTTCGATCTTTCAGTGTGATCATTATAGAAATATTAGACAATCAATGTTGCATTGCCAAATTATAGACACATACAAATTGGCCACGTCCGAAACTAATACGGCAATAGTCAAAGTCAAGCAATCTTATTGCACTAGCAGGTCAAGCCCTTATTCCTCCTCCCGACATAGCTTCGAGGGAAATCCTAGATAAAAGCGCTCGGTCGTTGGTAGTGTTCAATGTCACTCAACCTCGTTTAGGGCATTAGTTTTGGAGTTGTGCTTCGGTCCACGACAATTAGAAGATGGCGGTGTTTGGTGTCGATGATTTGGTGGCCACTACGACGGAGTAGAGCGATGGAGAGGTCGCAACAAGGTTGTGACAGTAGGCTCTTCTTTTATTGATGTGAACTTGAAACTATAGATGGGTTCGGGAAGCGACGATGGCATAGCATGGTAAGTTTGTGTCTTGGCACTGGATACTACTGGTGGTTGCGATTGATGGAGATCATGCATATGCATGCACACAAGGTATGGTGTGCATCATGTACCAATGCGCCGAGGATTGCTGATAGGTGGATGAGCTGGACAATACTACTTTGGGCTGACCAATAAGGGATTTTGCTAAATATAATGATGATTTTTTTCTATTCGATCTCTAGAGTATTTTCATGTCACCTTAACCTGTTAGCCAGGCCAGGCTAGAAATGAAAATAGTAGGTAGTACTACACTCGTTCGTGTCTGATTCGAAGATGTATCATGTCAAGATGAGACATTTTCGCAAAAAAAAATGTCAAGATGAGACATGAAACCTGAGGCCAAAACATGGCAAACATGCGTTCTCCAATGCTACAACATCTAGGTACTTTTTTTCTAGGCAGGGGATCCCTATATCCTTGGTGTGGGTGCATTTCCAATATGTGAGAGAGGAAAATGAAGGGTGTGTCCCGGTCCCACACGACATGAGTAGGCATGGTCTCCCCTACCTGGCAATTATTAGGTGAAATTTGACCCTTATTTGAAATTTAAACATAAAATAAACCCAAAATTTAAAAACCGATTTTACATGGCGCCCGCACCTGAGGCGCCATGTTGGACAACATGATGCCCTGGTCAAAGGCATCGTGGTACCCGTTGGCCACGCCAGTTCGATGCCCTTGGGCCCGTATTTTTTAGCACAACCCCCTAGTATACGGCTCCATGCAACTAACTGTTTTTTTTTAATTTTCTAGAGATTGCATGCTAACTCGGATTGAGATGATTCAAAAATCAAAATTATTTGTTTTGAAAATACGAAGAACTTTTGTCATTGTCACTTTCTCATTTAAGATAATTTGAGGTAGGTTTATTGCAACCAAGAAATAGTTGTCTATGCAAGATCCTCTGAATTTCGTCAAAACTCCCACGTCCGAGATCCGTCGATCTTGATTTCTTCAAAGAGGGTTATCCAATGGTGGAATTTAATGTTCGATTAGATTCCATTAATCTTATGACATACTTTGTGACCCATCCTATCTTCTATCAAGCAACTGATTTTCTTCTAAGGTCTCACAGTTTTCTATCGATATGCTCTCAGTTACAGCAGTGTATTGACATTCCTTGTCTCTCTAGTACATTTAGATTGTATTGTTATTGGTCCAGTTTTGAAGCAATCGCCATTGTTTTGGAATTGTTTATATATCTACTTATGGTGTTATATTTGAAGTCTCATGCTATTTAGAATATCTTGCACAAATACTGTGGCCAATATGAAGCTTTACTATATGTGTTAGAACTTTTGATTGCTATAGGCCCCACACATATTGAGACATTTTGTGATTCGTTGTGACTTGTGAAACAAGTGTCTAAGGTTTACCATGTTTTGATGAATCACCTATTGTTTATTTGTATACATATCTAGATGTAATTTCCATCTCGGGTTGCTTCATTATTTCTCATAAATCTAGACATAGAAACTAGAGAGCAAATGAGTTGGTGCAACAAGCATCCAATTACCGTGTTTATCATGGTGTATTGCATATCTCCACCAGCGAATGCTTTGTCTCGATGTTGTAGGTATGGCCAGATCTGAGACCACCGCTTCGTCCTAGAGGTGTGATCAACGGCTATGTGTGGCATAGTAATAAAATCCTACATGATTTAGTCGTACGTGAAGTAATGCTCAAACCCGTATAACAACCCATACTTTACGACCATTGAAATATGAGTTAAAAAATTATTTTTGCATACGCAGAAATTCCTTGTTGATCGGTTGAGTGGCACTTATGTACACTAGACGATAACAAGCTCATTGCGTAAGACCCTAGAAAATAATAACATTAACATATGCAAACATGCTAGAATCCACACCATTTGATTTTCATTGTTGATTACTCTAAACAATGTAATACCCGGTAGAGAGCACACACACTTTATTAAATTTTGAGTTCTAAACGGTGTGGACGATAAAAAAGTAGTTTTTTTGGTTCAGCTTATAACCTAGAAATTTCTATAAATATGCTTACTTAATTAAACATTAGAAATCGATTTTGAGATATTTGCTAGATTGTACTCTTTACAGCTCTTTACCACAAATACGTATAAATTATATAGATTATGCATTACAAAAAATAGCTCTAGTTTGTTATAGTTTAATATATTTTAATATTCATAAAACAAAAAACACATATTGTCACTTATGTAGTTAAACTACGTGAAGAAATATTAAATTAAACTTCTAATATTGCAAGATGCCAAAAAATAGGATCTAGAGAAGTATAAAAGTTTTGTACAAATAGTATTTATTTTGATTCTCCCCGGGGCCCAAATTTTCATTGGAACGGTCCTGATTGCGCACTAAATGGACAATACACACCAAAGAAATGAACATTTTGTTTCCATTTATGTTTTTGATCTTTTAGTGTGATCACTATCAGAATATTAGACCATCAATGTTACCTCTACAAATTAATTGCCAAATTATAGACATACGAATAGTCAAAATCAAGCAATCATCTGCAGTAGTGGGTCATGTTGTGTCATCCTTTCTACCAACATAGTTTTGGGGGAAATTCTAAATCCAAGTGCGCTTATTGATTATGCTCTAGTGTCACTTAACATGGTTTGGGGGCGTTGGTTTTGGACTTGTGTTTTGTCCGGAGCAACAATCAGAAGACGACGTTATTTTGGGCTGAGGATTTGGTGGCAACTATGACGGAGTAGTACGATGTTGAGGTCGCAAAAAGGTTGTGATAGTCGTCTCTTAAGTGTGTTAGCAGGATTGTCTCGATTTTTTTTATGTGAATTCAAAATTGTACATGAGTCCGTGTGGTGTCAATGACATGTGACGTGTGGTCTATTGGTAATGATGACAGCCATGCGTATTTACCCACGTAGGTTACTGTTAGAATTGAGATGCATTGTCTTCCACGCTCGTGGATCACTTTGCATGGATAATCGTTTGGATTCTTGCGGCCTTTGCGATGTGGGCTTTGTAGATGATTGTTTGCGGTGAAGTCGATGTTGCATTGTCGCTTGCTTGCTCGGAGAGAAGTGAGTACGACGACACTAACGTGCAACCTCGGCGTGGTTTTCTTCTCAGCAACGTGTGTGGTATCTTTTGTCTGCCGGATCATTGGGCTATATATACTTGTTTTCGGTTTTTCATTAATTTACTGGACCATTGTCTTCTTTTCAGTTAATGAATATGATAAATATTTGGCCATGATTCAAAGAAAATGCAGTAGCTGGCACTTTTCCTAGGGTTTGCTTGCCTATTTCCCCCCACGTGTAAGGTATAAGAAGTGTCAATTGGATAGCTTGCTTCGGTTGTGAATTGGGAGAGTGTGTGTACGACACGTTAGGGATAAGCAACCGACTTGAAAGTCAAGATCCACATGATTCTTCAGATCTACGAGTCGTACATCAGAAAGGCTCCAAGGTTTTAATATAGAGCGAACATGCACGGCCTACAAGTTGTTAAATTCTTAACGTGCCACTCACATGCGAACACCTATGCAATTTCAGCAGTCTAACTATCCGGCCCATGTCCCAAACCTCCATGCCATGACCAATCAAGGTTTTATTTTAAGTTTTTAACCAATCAAAGTTAGTTAGACCTTGAGCTGGTTTCCCACGGTTATTTCAAAACTAGAAAACTAATGCCCATTTCTCTTCGTAGACGCGTCTAATTCCAAATCAGTTTACACGGAACACTTCTAGTACTCGGTATATATGTACAATGAGATTCCCGCGTTGCCACTAAACTGTCGGGTAGACTATGGATGAGTCCACTAGATTGAGGTTGGAATCTACCACATAAACTACTATCCTTAACTAACGAACTAACTAACTAATACCCCCTTGTGTCTACTGATTGTATTGACCAGCTAGAATACCTACCTGTACATGTATATGTACTTAGCAGCTCAAGCGATCACATGGCTGTCATGTGGTACAGGTACTCTCGAGAGGGCCAGCCCTGCATCGCATGTGTAAGCTAGAATGCATGGCCCCAAATTGACAAAGCTTAATTGCGTCCTAAGCTGGGTATATAATATTGTTAGGGGGTTTACTAAGCAAGAACTTGACTATATATATATGTGGATGGGACATGTGGGCGAGCGAAGCAAGTTCTGCAAGGAAGCCACGGCTCTTAATATCTACAAGTTGCTTTCGGTAACTGGGCAGAATTCTGAATATTCTAGTAGTACAAGTCTAGTACTAGCCAGATTGCAGGAATGGGACAGAAATTAAGAAGGATAAGCTATTTCTTTAGTTTCTCGATAGCAGACAGACAATTAGGATGAATATCATTTTTCTTTGAATAAATAGTGGAGAAGGTTTTCGTCTGTTTTTTCTCTCTTGAAACCGGCGTCCCCCCTGTCAGTTTAGTCGAGGTCTCCAGCTCTGAACTGAATTTTGATCTTAGAAGAAAATGTGCTCTCCATTCTCTAACAAGAATATGGGCTTTTTCGCTTAGGCAAAGCGAGCAAAGCTCTGCAAGGAAGCCACGGCTCTGAATATCAACAAGTTGGTTTTGGTAACTGGGCTGAACTCTGAATATTCTAGTACAAGTCTAGTACAAGCCAGATTGCAAGAATGGAACAGAAATTCAGAAAGATAAGCTATTTGTTAGATTCTCGATAGCCATTTTTCAAGGTTTTCGACTGTCTTTTTTTTTTTTTTGAAATCGGCGTTCCTCCTATCAGCTTAGTCGAGTCTGCAGCTCTGAACAGAATTTTGATCTTGGAAGAACATGTAAAATTCCATAGCCATGAGCGGGGCCATTTTTTGAGCAGCCCAACACTACACCCATTGAATTTTTTTAGGGGCGTCCGGTTTGTCGCATTGGGCCATACTTCAGACTTTTTTTCCAGAACAGTCAAAATCTGGACCTAAAGTACGAATTTTGCTAAAAAATTGAAAGCCTTATTACACTAGAGCCCAAGTCACACTTTACTCAACTCTCCATTCTCTAAGAAATAAAGCCCAGCTCTCTTACTCGCCGGCCTGTTAAGAGTTGGGCCCGTCCATCCTCTAAGAAAATGTCTCCATGCCAGTGGCGGAGCCAGGATTTGAGTATGAGGGAGACAAAGAAAAAAGTTTGCACACATGACAAGTATATGTTTTCCCTCAAAAAAAATATGCTTGCATTCTACATTTTGTTAGTTTGGAAGTGACTATAGCCTGTAGGTCCAACAAACTTATCAAACTATTTAGTAGTGTCGAAAAATAGTTTATTTTCAATATAATATTATAATCTATTATTATACAGCAAATTATTATCAATACAAAATATTTTTGTGTAGTACAAAAGAAAATACCGTCCTCTTCCAAAATCCTGAAAATTGAAGAAGAATTGATCACGAATTAATTGTTTTCTTTATGCAACTCCACATTAGGAGAGAAGGCACTACTCGTAACTTATAATGGGTCACGGTATGTTTTTATGGATCCACGAAAAACTAACTCTAATAGTATATACACTGTACCTGATCCAAGTTGAGTCATCGGGCAGATCGATATACGGGTGACGACGGCGGCGTGGCGCGCAACAGCCGTGCCATCGCCGAGATCGACATCTGGCGAAGGTCCGAATCCCACCGTGCGGCGGCTGCTGGCTATGCCCTAGCAAGGGCACTAGGCAGACGGCGGCGGCAATCAATTTATTTAGGAAACGGTGGCGATCATATTTGTGTATGTGTCGGGGGGCAACCCCCGGATATGGGCAAGGCGTCGATATAAGGGTTGACTCGGTGTTGACCGGGTCACTGAAACCGACATAACTGTACCGGCTTACTCGGAGCTGGCCGGGTCATGATTAACCGACATATTGTTATGTCGGATCATGCGAGTTATATGTCGGATCGTTCTTTGTTCTTCTTGTGTGCAGGGAAGGCGAAACCGAGTTACAGGGAATTCCGCATGCCTGTGCCGGATAAGGAGGCTTACTCGGGCCATGGTCAAGGCGCAGGTCTTGTCCCTACAATCACGGGTCAGGACGCAGAGCCACTTGCACGATGGGACGAGGCCACTTGACCAGAGTGATTGACCTCCATGCCGCTGACCGAAGCGGTACCAGGGAGCAGTGCGTTGGAGGAGACAGATGGGACGTGCCACGGCGCGGTGACGGAAGCGGTCAGAGGACCGGGCGTGGCTACAGTCCGGGCTACGCCAGCACTGATGTCAGCCCTAACTTGTGCCCTGGGCTTCCCTTTATAAGGAGCACCAGGGGCTCCTCTTACGGGGACGCATGCACGCATACTTGCCTCGAGCATACGCATTTGAGCATTTCTTTCATAGTCAGTAGAGAGCTAGAGAGAGCTTCCGAGACTCGGTTGGAGGCCTAGATCGTGCTATTCTTCTATCCAGCTCAAGGAGCAAGATTGTAAATCACTAGTAGATCATATATACAGATCGAATAGGCAGGAGTAGGGGTGTTATCTCCTCACGAGAGCCCCGAACCTGGGTAAAATCGCGTGTGTTAAGTTCTTTGTGTGCATGTTCATGCGTACAAGCCCTCCCCGGGTGCCTCCAGCGTCCATCGGCCCCACACATCAAGCCATCCTATGGCATCTGCCGTGACACCACCACAACAGTTGGCGCCCACCGTGGGTCCAGCAGCGGTGCTGGCTGGAGTTTTCATCCGGACGGGTTCTCTCATCGCGTCGGGCGAGCGCGTGGTCTGTGGCCTTGTCCACAGATTCGGCTCCCTCAACGATATCAGCGACAACGCAGGCTGCTTCGGCAGCAGGCCACTGCCCCGGAACGGATGCCTCATCGACTTCGGCGCGCTCACGGTCTACGTCGCCACCGAGGTCCCTTGCAGGTTCCCCGAAAGGGTGCAGCTGGGAGCGGATCCACCCGCAGTCTGCGCAGCTCGCGGCCGGCGTACCGCTCGCCCCGCTAGTTGTGTGGAAGTCATGATGACCGCCCCGGGCGTCGGTGTCGGCAAAGCCATGGCGGGCGAGGCTGACCCCGGCACCAGGTCGGCAAGAACAGGGCGTCCGCCCTTGGAGAAACCGGAGAACCGTGCGGCGCAGGCCAGCACATCCAGCATGCCGGTGACGCCGAGTCCTCTTCAGGACGCGATTCAGAAGCTGGCAACACCAGTCGCACCGGGTGCAGATGTTGCTCTGACTCAGGCGGAGTTGGAGCAGCAGCGCCAGGAGATACTCCGAGAGGCTCAGGAGGTGGCCCGAGTCAGGCAGGAGTTCGACATATCAATGCGTGAGTATAACTCGGCTCACGGTTTTACTCCAGTAGCAAACCCAGTTAGTCGCCTCGATGAGGTACGTGCCCGAGGTAGAGACCTCAATGTAGAGATAGCTAGGGATGGTAGAACTAAATCTGCTAGAACTCCTAGTTACGTGTCGGCTGAGAAACCGAGATACAGCACACCCGGAAAGAATCTTAGGGCGGCAGAGGCAGCCATAGCTGAGTTGGCCGGTCTATCCGGAGACGCTCGCTCTAGGCAGCAAGACCGAGTAAACGAGTTGGTGGCTGTCGCTAACCGACAGAATGAGGCCTACCGTAAGGCTAACCCGGATGCGGGTGGATCTCGGTTCCTTCACTCAAATGGTGGAGCAGGGGAAATGTCCAAGGGACAGGCCTCCTCGCCGTATGTCGGTAGGAGCAGAGGCCAGAGTGTGAACTCAGGCAAGAACAAGCAGATACAGGCGTATGATCCGGCTTACGCCGGAAAGAAAGTAGCCGAGCAAGGCAATGCCGGTCGGGGAAAGACAGGACCCGCCCAGGGCAGACAAGAAGAGAACCAAGTTATCCCGGCAAATCAAGGTCAGCCACCTCGGTATCCGGTACCCATTCCACCTCGTCGTCAAGCGGGTGCCGGGTATGCCGAGCCGGCCGCTGACCGATATGATGACGGTTACTCGGCCATGGAGCGGGCCGGGTACACAAGATACCGAGATTTGGCGTCCGAGGGCGCACTCGGTGCCAGGCTGGGAACTCGCCAGTTACCGGCACATGATGTCCGGAACAAGCTTGACAGAATCTATCTGTCCGAGCTCCTGGAGGAACAAGGCCCGCCGGGTCCGGCATGTTTCGGACCCCGGATAATGAAGCAGGCACCTGTGCCGAATTTCCAGTTACCTCGGGGTGCCAAGATGTATGACGGCAGCACCAAGCCGGAGGACTGGCTGACAGACTATGTCACTGCTGTGCACATCGCCGGCGGAAGTCGCAGATGGGCAGTGCGGTATGTACCGCAAATGCTTGAAGGACCAGCCCGGATCTGGCTGAACAACCTGGAGGAGGACAGCATTGACTGCTGGTTAGATTTCTCTGAAGCATTCGTCAGCAACTTCTCCAGCACATACAAGAGGCCGAATCGCCCTCAGCAGCTGTCCATGTGTCGGCAGAAAGAGGATGAAACCGACCGAGAGTACCTGACTCGGTGGAGCACAATCCGCAACTCCTGCGAAGGAGTGATCGAGTCGCAGGCCATTGCATGGTTTGCACAAGGGTGCCGACATGGCTCCATGCTCTGGCAGAGACTCCAGAGAGAGATGCCGGCCACCTTGGCCGAAACAATCAAGATTGCTGATAGCTATGCTTTGGGTGATCCGACACAGCCCTTACTGGCCCCGGTCGACAGAGACAGATCGGGTCGGCGGGGTGATCGCTCGGATTACCGAGAAAAGAGAAGGGAAGAGAGGCCAGATTACCGGTATGGGTCAGACCAGGTTGCTGCCATCGAACAAGATCAGATGGGCGCCGGCAGTAGCCAGAGACAGAAGAATGACGGTCCAGCGTGGGGCCAGAACTCGGAAGGAAGGAAGCCGTGGGACGGCGAAAGAAGACCGTGGAATGGCGAGAGGAAGCCATGGAACGGCGACAAGAGGCAGTGTGCTAACCCCAGTGGGACGATGCCGAATGATCCCTGCAGCTACCACACCAGGCACCCCAGCAGACCGGCTCAGCACTCCAACCGGAACTGCAGCCAGAACAGCGCCCGCAGGAGAACACCGGTCCGGCAACTCGACCCGCACCACTCACGGGTGTGAACGCTATCCCGGTGAACGCCCAGGCAAGGCCTGAAGATGTCAACCAAGTGGCCAACATGGCCAACACCAACAACAACTCCAACTACCCCGGCAGCAACGCTGGCCCGAGTCGGCAAAATCAATACCGAGAGCCTCACCAGAGTTACATGGTCTTTGTGACCGAACCCAACGACAAGCAGAGTCAGCACAGGCGTGCGATGGAGGTAAACGCCGTTATGCCGGCGGTGCCGAAATTCATGTACTGGTCCGAGGATGAGATCAGCTGGAGCGTCAGGGACCATCCAAGGGTCATGCCCAACCCAGGAGGTTATGCTCTAGTGTTGGATCCGACATTCGTCGGGCCCAGCATCAATGTCAGGTTTTCCCGGGTCCTCGTTGATAACGGGAGCAGCATCAACATCATGTACCGGGATACCATGGTGAAACTCGGCATAACCGAGAATATGATGCAGCCCAGCCGAACCACCTTTCACGGCATTGTGCCCGGTGTATCACATGCACCCATGGGCACGATTTGGGTTGATGTCGCCTTCGGTGACAAAAGCAACTGCCGGACTGAGAGTCTGCTGTTCGAGGTCGTGGATCTCGAGAGCCCGTATCATGCCTTACTCGGCAGGCCGGCACTCGCCAAGTTCATGGCGTCCACTCATGTGGCTTATCTGAAGATGAAGCTTCCGGGTCCAAATGGTGTCATCACCATCTCGGGAGACTACAAGCGATCCATGGAGTGCGCCTCAGCCGGGTCATCCCTGGCCGAATCACTGGTGATCGCCGCCGAGAAAAGGAGAATCCATGAGGTGGTGGCTCTGGCCCAGGCATCTCAACTCGGTATGCCGAGTGCGGCTAACCCGCAGCAAACTGCAACCTTCCAGGCGGCGAAGGAATCGAAGAAGGTCGGCATCGACGAGGCTAACCCGGAACGCTCCGTCAACATCGGTGCCGGGTTGGACAAGAAATAGGAAAGCGAGCTCATCAACTTCCTCCGTGAGAATCGGGATATCTTTGCATGGTCCAGTCAGGACTTGCCGGGTGTCCCGAGGGAGTTGGCTGAGCACTCTCTGCATGTCAGGCCAGATGCTAGGCCAGTGAAGCAACCGACTCGGCGTCTAGCCGAGGAAAGAAGAAAGGCTGTGGGTGACGAGCTAGCCAAGTTACTCGCATCCAATGCCGTCGTGGAAGTAAAATACCCGGACTGGTTGGCTAACCCGGTCATGGTAGAGAAGAAGAAGGAAGACCTGGATGCGCCTACTGTCTGGCGCATGTGTATCGACTACACCCACCTAAACAAGGCTTGTCCGAAAGATCCTTTCCCGTTGCCCCGGATCGATCAAGTGATCGACTCCACGGCCGGATGTCAGTTGTTATCCTTTGTGGATGCTTACTCTGGTTTTCACCAGATCCCGTTAAACCCGGATGATCAAATAAAGACTGCGTTTATTACCCCGTACGGGGCTTATTGCTATCGTGTCATGTGTTTTGGTTTGAGAAATGCCGGCGCTACTTATCAGCGCTGTATGCAGAAATGTTTGCATGATCAGATAGGAAAAACGTGCAGGTATATGTCGACGACATAGTCATAAAAACAAAAGAGAAACATACTCTGTTAGATGATCTCAGAGAAACATTCGCAAACCTGCGAAAATTCCGACTAAAACTTAATCCGGATAAGTGTACATTCGGTGTGCCGGCCGGCAAGTTACTCGGTTTCCTCGTGTCGAGCCGAGGTATCGAGGCAAATCCGACTAAGATCCGGGCAATAGAAAATATGAGGTTACCGAGATGCCTCCGAGATGTCCAAAAATTCACGGGTTGCTTGGCTTCCCTGAGTCGGTTTCTAGGTCGGCTGGGAGAAAAGGCCCTACCTTTGTATCAATTAATGAAAAAATCTGATAGATTTAACTGGACCCCGCAAGCGGACTCGGCATTCCATGAGCTGAAAAAGGTGTTGGCTACTGCGCCGATATTGGCTTCGCCATTACCGAGAGAGCCCATGTTGCTTTACATTGCAGCTACTAACCGAGTCGTCAGTGTCGTTGTGGTGGTAGAACGAGAAGAAGGGGGAACCACCGTGCAGAGGCCGGTGTATTACCTGAGTGAGGTGCTCTCAACCTCGAAACAAAATTACCCGCACTACCAGAAAATGACCTATGGTGTGTACCTGGCGGTCAAGAAACTGAAACATTACTTCCAGGAGCACCCAATAACTGTGGTGAGTGCGGCTCCTATCTCGGAAATTATAGGAAACCGAGACGCAAGTGGCCGAGTAGCCAAGTGGGCTATCGAATTGGCGGCATATGCGCTGCAGTACGCAAGGAGAGATACCATCAAGTCTCAAGCGGTGGCCGAGTTCCTTGTGGACTGGGCCGAGATGGAGTATGAACCATCTCTGCCGGACTCCAATTACTGGAGGATGCACTTCGACGGGTCCAAAGTAAAAGAGGGCCTGGGCGCCGGCGTGGTTCTCACCTCGCCAAAGCGAGACCAGTTGAAATACGTGCTGCAAGTTCATTTCGCGGCATCCAACAATGTAGCCGAGTATGAGGCATTGATCCACGGACTCAAGGTGGCCAAGGAAATCGGGATTCGCCGAATAATCTGTTATGGTGACTCGGATTTGGTGATTCAGCAAACCTCGGGCAACTGGGACGCCCTGGATGCCAACATGGCGGCATACCGGTTCCATGTCCAAAAGATCTCGGGGTTCTTTGATGGCTGCGAGTTCAACCACGTCCGGTGGACCGAAAATGAAAGTGCGGACATGTTGTCCAAAATTGGATCATACCGACAGGCCATTCCGCCCGGAGTATCTCTGGAGCATCTTCACAAGCCATCAATTAAGCCTTCACCCGAGTCAGACTCAATATTCATCCCGGGTAATCCGGAATCCGATGTCGTTGTCGGCACAGTGGAAACCAGGGTACCACGGGCCGGCCTGCCAAGGCCCAAGGGACTCTTCGGTCTGATTTCCGCTAAGGACCAGGCTCTCAGCCTGTAGAGGCTCTCCAAGCCTGTCGAGTCTCGACAGGGATCTCTCCACAAGAAGGCGCCCAAGGCGCCACCAGGATTTCGGCTAAGGACTAAGCCGCGAAGCTTGCCGAGGCTTTTTCGCCTCGGGAGGCTTCCTTCCTCTCGAGTCAGCTCTGCCTCCGCGGCAGAGCGCACATGGGCTCTGCGCTTCCCGCAGAGTCACTGGCGCGCCAAAGCGCGATGACGCCAGCGCCCCAGTTGCCGTTCTGATGAATAAAGGGGTCAACAAAGCGGCACCACGCAAAGCGGACAACGAGGCTTGCCACTTTGGTGATAAGGAGACCGCCTGCAGCTACGCTCCAACGGCGACGTCACCGCGGGACCCGTTCCACGTCTGCTGCGCCAGCCCACCGTCCTGGCTGGACGGTGCCTCTTTTCAGCTTTGGTGACGCTGCTCCCCTGCCGTGGACCGCGTCCATGGGCTCTACCTTTATGGTGGACTTCACCTTTATGGTGCACCGTGCCTCCTCCTTCGTCGGGATGTGGCAACCCTTCCCGCCCAAATGTTTGGGCGGAAGAGGACCAAGACGACTATAAAAGGAGGGAGGGCACTCCCGTGCCAAGGGTTGGGTTTTAGATCTAAGTTCACCCCCTGGTTCAGTTAGGGTTTTTAGCCATTGTAGCCACCTCGAGCTCCACAGGCTCTCCCTGTACTGAAAAACCTCTACAAGCAATACAGCCAAGCAGGACGTAGGGGCTTTACCTCCACAAGAGGGCCCTGAACCTGGGTAATACTGTGCGTCCCCTCTCTGCAGTGTTCCCCTCCGACGAGCCCGACGAGCACCGTCGCCGTGGAACGTTGGAGGTTGTTTGACTCCGTGTTCAGCCCCTTGCTCGATTCTTACCCCGTGAGATACGCCCGGTTCCTGGGCCTATTCTCCGACATTTGGCGCGCCAGGTAGGGGGCTGAGGCGCGTCTTCAACCTCGACACCACCATGGCTGGCTCTCGCGCTGAGCGTCTCGCTCGCCGGACGGCCAGCGCTGCCACTGCTCCTCCCGCCGGCAGGCAGCGCGGCCGCCCTCGTGGAAACACTGCTCCGGAGCGCCACGTCGACCCCGAGCCCCGCGTCGAGCACCCAGCGGACGACGACGACGTCCACACCGAGGACGACCTCGGCGAAGAGGAAGCCTCCTCCCTTCACCCGTCGCGCGACGGTGCTGCCTCTTCGCTGGGCCGCCCTGCGCCCAGCCCGGCAACTGCGCTCCTCATGGCGCAGGAGCTGCTGCGGTACCGTCCCAACCCGGAGGCTCACGAAGCCTGGCTTCATCGCCTCTCCGAGCTCATCGGCGCCGCCCGCGTCGCCGCTCCCGCGCCGTCTCGCTCGCTGGTCCCCTCTGGTCGTGCGGGAGACGTAGCGCAAGGCGCTCCTCCTGCACCACCTCGCCAACCCGCGCCCGCTCCAGCTCCACCGCAACCTGCTCCGGCGGGGGCTCCTCCCCGCGACAACCGCGCTGCTTCACACGCCTCGTCGCCGCACGACTGCCAAATCGTGCAGCGAGCCCCCGAGGACGCCCGCGTAAACATCGAGCGCGGCCAACAACGCCACAACCGCGCCGTCCAGGACGTCGCCGCCGCCGGGCGTCACCTCCGCGCCACTCTCGCCGACGGCGTGGTCACCTATGGCACCACGGTTGCGTTCACCCGCAGCCTTCGCCGCGTCGTCTGGCCGACCAAGTTCAGGCCGGACCTCCCTCCACGCTACGACGGCAAGAACAACCCGTTGGAGTTCCTGCAGCTCTACACCCTGGCCATCCAGGCCGCCGGGGGCGACGACAAGGTCATGGCGAACTGGTTCCCCATGGCTCTCAAGGACTCTGCGTCCTCATGGCTCACCAACCTCCCCGCCGAGTCCATCGGCTCCTGGGAGGACCTCTGCAAGTGCTTCATCGCCAACTTCAAGGGCACGTACGAGCGCGGCCTCACGTACAACGATCTCCGCGGCGTGCGCCAGAAGCCTGGCGAAACCCTCCGCAAGTACATCCAGCGCTTCAGCCAGGTGCGGAACAAGATTCCCAACGCCACAGACGCACAGGTCATCTCGGCTTTCCATTCTGGAGTCACGGACGTGCGGATGCTCGAGAAGCTTGGCATCCACGACAACATCACCACCGTCGTCAAGCTTTTCGACTTGGCGGACAAGTGCGCCAAGGCTGAAGAGGGCCGCCTGTTCGTCAAGAACGAGCCTGAGGACCCCACTGAGAGCTCCAAGAAGAAGAAGAAATCCTCCGAGAAGCGCAAGACCACCGCGGTCCTCGCGGCCGAACCCGACGCCAAGCAGCCTCGCGCTGCCACTTCAGCCGCGGGCACCGAGAAGAAGGATGACCGCCCTTTCTGCATCTACCACAACAGGCACTCCCACGCCACCGAGGACTGCTACGACCTCAAGAGGCTTCGCGAGGCTCGCGAGGCTCGCGAGGCACGCGAGGGGGAGCAAGGCCGCGGTGGCCGCGGCGGCGGCCGCGGCGGCCGCAGGGGGCGACGCTGGAACAACTACGACGACAACTACCAGCAGAACCCCCAGGCCAACGCCGCTCAACCCACGAACGATAACCTCCCTGCCGAGACTCCTGAGGGCTACCAGGTGCCTCGCGGCGCTGCTTGCATCCTCGGCGGGGCCCAGGCCCCCAGTTCCAACCGTCACTTCAAGCAACTCGCTCGCGAGGTCGCGGCAGCGCTTCCCGGGGTTGAGGCCTCCAGGCCCCTCAAGTGGTCCCAGTACCCCATCACTTTCGACTCCGGCGACCACCCCAAGTCCACCTCAGCTGTTGGCACCATCCCGCTGGTTTGCACCCCCACCATCAACAACATCGCCGTCTCCAAGACGCTCATCGATGGGGGTGCAGGCCTCAACGTCATCTCTGTCGAGACCTTCGAGAAGCTTCAGGTGCCTTACGAGCGGCTCATGCCCACCAGGCCCTTCTCAGGGGTGACAGAGGGCCTCACGACCCCTCTAGGGCAAGTGAGGCTTGCAGTCACCTTTGGCACACAGGCCAACTACCGCACCGAGCTGATCGACTTCGACGTCGCGCACATCGGCTTGCCCTACAACGCCATCCTCGGCTACCCCGCCCTCGCCAAGTTTATGGCAGTCACCCACCACGCCTACAACCTCGTCAAGCTCCCTGGCTCGGGCGGCACCATCGTCATCCGCGGCGTGGTCTCTGACGCCCTGTACGCTGCGCAAGCGGCCTACAAGGCTGCCGCGGTGGCGTCCCCTGCTGACGAGGACGAAGAACCCCTCCCGAGGCCCCCCGCGAAGAAGAAGCAGCTGTTCTCTCAGGAGAAGGCCGCGACAAAGCAGGTGTCTCTGGAGGCAAGCGGCTCGGGGGCTAGCGTCACCATCGGCGCCAACCTGCCTCCCAAATAGGAAAGCGCGCTCGTCGCCTTCCTCAGGGCAAACTCTGACATGTTCGCATGGACACCGTCAGATATGTCCGGCGTACCGAGGGAGGTGATCGAGCACCACTTAGCCGTGTGTCCAAACGCACGCCCCGTGAAGCAAAAGGCGCGACGTCAAGCGCCAGAAAAGCAAGATTTCATCGTCAAGGAAGTAGAAAAGTTGAAGAAAGCAAGCATCATCAAGGAAGTTGTCCATCCCACTTGGCTCGCCAACGGTGTTGTCGTTCCCAAGCACACCGGAGGAAGCCGCCTCTGCATCGACTTCACCGACCTCAACAAGGCCTGCCCCAAGGACCCCTATCCCCTCCCGAGGATCGACCAGATCGTGGACTCCACCGCCGGCTGCGCACTCCTCTGTTTTCTGGATGCCTTCTCTGGTTACCACCAGATCAAGATGGCAAAGGAAGACGAGGAGAAGACAGCATTTCTCACCCCTTGTGGTGTGTTTTGCTACGTCTGCATGCCCTTCGGCTTGAAAAATGCCGGCGCCACTTTCCAGCGTCTCATGAGGATCGCCTTGGGGGCTCAAATGGGGAGGAATGCAGAGGCCTACGTCGACGACATCGTGGTCAAGACTCGCGAGGAGGACACGCTCATCAAGGACCTCGAGGAGACCTTTGCCAACCTGCGCAAGGTGAACATCAAGCTGAACCCCGCCAAGTGCGTCTTCGGGGTCCCTTCAGGCAAGCTCCTCGGGTTCCTGGTGTCCCATCGCGGCATCGAAGCAAACCCCGACAAGATCAAGGCCATAGAAGAAATGCAGCCTCCTCGTCGCCTCAAGGACATGCAACGCTTGGCGGGATGTATGGCCAGCCTCGGCCAGTTCATCTCCAAGTTCGGCGAAAGGGCGCTGCCATTTTTCAAGATTATGAAGCGGTCTGGTCCTTTCAAGTGGACCCCTGAAGCGGCAAAAGCCTTCGAGGATCTGAAGAAATACCTGGCGAGCCCACCCATCATGGTTGCCCCACGCCCTCGCGAGCCTCTGAAGCTGTATCTTGCAGCCACTCCTCAGACGGCAAGCGCGGTCTTGGTGGCTGAAAGGGAAGAGCCAGTTCTCGTCAAGCAGGGCCTCAAGAGACCCTCAACAAGGACTCCATCGGGCCTCGAGAGGAGCCCACTGCTGCCACGCCCACAACTACCCTCGTCGAGCATCCCGTGTACTTCGTCAGCACAGTGCTACGAGATGCTCGCGAGCGCTACCCCATGCAGCAAAAGCTCCTCTTCTCGCTCCTCAGCGCCTCCAGAAAGCTGCGCCACTACTTCCAGGGTCACCCCATCAAGGTGGTCACCTCATATCCCCTGGAGCAAGTCCTGCGCAACCCAAACGCGACAGATCGCGTCGCGAGCTGGGGCATCGAGCTGCAACCCTTCGAGCTGGAATTTGACACCACAAGAGTCATCAAGGGCAGGGCGCTAGCTGATTTCATGGCTGAATGGACGGACACACGCGAAGAAGAGCCTCAAGAAGAACAAGCTACAACCTCAGGACAGACAGAGCCCGGCTACTGGACCATGCACTTCGACGGCGCCTTCGCGGCCCGGAGTGCAGGGGCTGGGGCTGTCCTCACCTCACCAACAGGCGACAAGCTATACTACGCCGTCCAGTTGTGCTTCAAGGACCACGACAAGGTCTCCAACAACATTGCCGAATACGAGGGCCTCCTCGCTGGGCTCAGAGCCGCCATCGCCCTCGGCATCAAGCGCATCCTCATCAAGGGCGACTCTCAGCTCCTCGTCAACTTCTCCAACAAAAGCTACACGCCTAAGGACACCTACATGGTGGCCTATCTTGAAGAGGTACGCAAGCTCGAGAAGCACTTCAGGGGCATGGAACTCAAGCATATTCCGCGAGGAGAGAACCAAGAAGCCGATGACCTCGCCAAGCGAGCAGCAAAGAGAGAAGCCCAGCAGCCTGGAGTGTTTGAGGAGAGACTCGCTAAGGCCTCCGTCAAGCAACCAGTGGTCAACATAAGCGTTCAAGAGGAGCTCCCACCAGCCCCACCAAGTGGAGCACCAAACTGTGGGTTGCCCTCAGGCGATCGCTTGTTGATGACTTTGGTACGCCAAGACACTGGTTGGATCGACGAGATCAAGCGCTACCTGCAAGATCGAGTCCTCCCTGAAGAAGATGCAGAAGCTGAGAGAATTGCTCGCCAGGCCAAGTCCTACTGCCTCCACGACGGAGACCTGTACCGTAAGCGCCCCAATGGGGTTGCGTTGCGGTGCGTCCCTGCCGAGGAAGGCCGCCAGCTCATCAACGACATCCACAGCGGAGAGTGCGGCCATCACTCGTCCTCGCGCACCTTGGCAGGCAAGGTTTTCCGAAGTGGCTTCTACTGGCCCTCTGTCCTTCAAGATGCAGCTGAAATTGTCCAGTCCTGCGACGCCTGCCAATTCCACGCCAAGCAGATCCACCAGCCCGCACAAGGACTCCAGACGATCCCGCTCTCCTGGCCGTTCGCGGTCTGGGGGCTGGACCTGCTGGGACCTTTCCCGCGAGCGCTCGGGGGCTACCGCTACCTCTACGTCGCCATCGACAAGTTCACCAAGTGGCCCGAGGTGGAACCCGTGCGCACCATTCCGGCGAAATCAGCGGTGAAATTCATCAGGAGCTTGGTCTGCCGCTTCGGCGTGCCCAACCGCATTATCACCGACAACGGCTCACAGTTCACCAGCGGCGCCTTCAAGTCCTACTGCGGCAGCCTCGGCGCCCAAATCTGCTACGCCTCGGTGGCTCACCCACGCAGCAATGGACAGGCCGAGCGAGCCAATGCTGAGGTGCTCAAGGGCCTCAAGACGAGAAGCTTTAACCGCCTCAAGGCCAGCGGCAAGAACTGGATCGACGAGCTCCCCTCGGTGCTCTGGTCCATCCGCACCACGCCAACAAAGCCAACTGGCGAGACGCCATTCTCCCTCGTCTACGGCGCCGAAGCCGTCCTCCCCAGCGAGATCACCCACGGCTCTCCGCGAGTCTTGGCCTTCAAGGAGGCCGAGCTGGATGAGCTCCGCAACGACGACCTGCTGCTGCTTGAAGGGCTCCGCCGCAATGCGGCCCTGAGAGCGGCAAGGTACCAGCAAGATCTCCGCCGCTACCACAGCCGTCACATCCGCCCGCGCACTCTCGAAGCAGGGGACCTTGTCCTGAGGAGAATCCTCTCCAGGGAAGGTCTCCACAAGCTCTCACCAATGTGGGAAGGGCCCTACAGAGTCGTGCACATCGCCAGGCCTGGCTCTGCGCGGCTCGAGACGGAGGACGGCGTCCCCATCGCCAACCCCTGGAACATCCAGCACCTGCGCAAGTTCTACCCCTGATCGTCCTCGACGAGCAACTTTTTGCAAGCAACTTTTTGCGCCAAGGGAGAATTCAGCACCAACATCCTCCACGAGGAAAAATTTCGGGCTCCCCTCTCTACTATACGTTGCCGCGGGCCGTTCGAGAAGACTCCCAAGCCACCAAGCCTCGGCAAGGTGACTTCTTCAAGCACCATGCCCTGGCGACGTGGACCCCCATGCCCAGACATGGCGGGACACAGGCTCTTCAAGCCACCCCCGCCTAGGGGCCCCCTGAGCTCTCTCTACATGCGTCTGCCACGGGCACGCCCCCTCGAGAGTCTCAGCCACAGCATGTGGACCCCATGCCCAGAGCATGGCGGATTTTTGTAATTCTGGCCACGCCAGTGTAATGAACCTCTGTTTCAGGTCAACTTGAACCTTTTGCGCTTCGCGCCTGCAGTTTGATTCTGCTTTGGTAAGCATTTATGATATTTGCATCTTGTCCTTGCTCGTATGATCCTTCATGTGCATCTCGCGAGCGGGGGCTAGCATGGTGCCTGTGCCTCGGGAGCATCCCAGCAGCACCTTAAACCCAAGGGATCCGAGCTCTGAACTCGCGGGTCAGCTCTCATGCATGTCAACTCCCAGGGAGCTCTGAACTCATGGGTCAGCTCCCGTGCACGTCAACTCACCAAAACCTTGGTGCCTGTTCTCCTCGCGAGACACACATGAAGGAACCTACGAGCGCGCATAAGTTACCTAGCTATGTACTGCTTGTGGGTGCACCTATCTGTCCAAACGCAGGGAAGCAGGTCCAAGCAAGCCTCAGGCAACCTCGAGAAGAAAATGCCTCGACAGGGAACTAAACACCCCCTACAAGGCCAAAACGCCTCTCCAGGGAACCAACACCCCCTCCAAGGCAGACAATGCCTCGCGAAGCTAAGTCCAAACACTTGGTCAATTTTTCCCTTCGCTGGCTTTTGTCCCTCGAACCTCTTTTCTCTCTCCTATGCCTCATGGGCTGCTTGCGCGTTAAAGGGGAACCCCAGGCATCGCGCCTCGCGGGATCTTACTTCTCGAGGCCTCACGCACCCCCCGGCCTTGTGAAGCCCTGACGCTCACATACCGAAGCGGCGGTGGTGTAGCGCTAAGAGAGGGTCCTAAAACGTAGAGCAAAAAAGACATGAAAGGGAAGACAAAAGCCTCTCGAGGGGCACACGCCAAGCACATCTAATTAAAGCATCAATAAGTCTTTACAAAAGTTTATACAAGCAAAAGGCTAAGACACTTGGGCGCCCTGTGCACGTCCAGCTGCAGGAAGAAGCTCAGGCCTGTGTGCCCCCTGAGGTGCTCGCGCCGCCCGCGGTGCGCCTCTCTTCCTCTTCGGCGTCCTCCTCGCTGCCGCCATCGCCTTCGAAAATCACGGCCTGCTCGAACTTCTTGGCGTACGCCTCCGCAGCCTCCTGTATCGCTTTCGTGCGGAAGCTGGGGTCGCCGGGCCCTGTCACGGCCGCGAGGTCGATGGAGGCGTCGAGCCGCTTAAGGTTGCAGAAGATGTGGGCGGTGGCGACGACGAGGAGGTCGCGGCTCTCCCCCACGACGCGCGCGTCAAACTCCTTCGCGGTCTTTTCGATCTCCCCGAGGAACTGCTCGAAGAAGAGGTTGTACGCCGCTCCGTCATCGCCCCCTCTTGCGTCGAATGCAGGAAGTTCGACCCTAAAGTTGTCCGCGATGGCGCGCGCACGCCGCACCAGGCTTTCGAACATGAGCCGGCGCTGACGCGACATGGCCCGGCCGTGGCTCTCCTTGTCCCGCGCCTGCTCAACAAGGTTGGCGACCGGCCCCACCTGCTGTTGGAGCTCGAGCAGGTCCTCCTCCAGGGCCGTGGCCTTGGATTCGGCGCAGGCTTGGGCCTCCTGGGCGCTCTGGAGGAGAGGAGCCATCTTCTGCACCTCCTTCTCGAGGACGTCGATGCGGTCCAGGAGCTCCTGGCGCTTGGTCACGAAGCGCTCCTCTTGCTTCGCGAGGTTGGCCCTGTATTCTGCGGAGAGTTCCTCCCGGGCGAGCTTGACCTTGGCGTCGGCATCGTCCTCCGCCTTCTTCTGCCTCTTAGCAAGGTCGGCGTTGGCCTTCTCCATGCGTTTCGAGTAGGTGGCCTCGTCCCGGGCCACCTTGTCCTCGCGGGCTTTGAGCTGCTCCTCGCGGGTGGCCTGGTCCCTCTCGAGCACTTGGACCTGCTCCTCGCGCCGCTGCAGCTCTTCTCCGCGCTGCTTCAGCTCCACTTCGCCCAGTACCAGATGGCCCTCACGAGCATCCAGCAGCTCGCGCTGCTCCTTCAGGCTGGCCCGTGTGTCCTCGGACTCGGCAGCAAATTGCTGCCGCGCGGCCGCCAGCTCCTGGTGCCTGGAGGCAGTCTCCGCGTCGAGCGCCGCCCGGTCGGCGTCCAGTTGGTCCATGACCTCCTGCGCCTCCCGCTTGACGCTGTCGCGGGTCTCCTTGGCGAAGCGGAGGGCCTCCTGGCGCTCTGCCTGGGCTGCTGCGTCCTGGCGGCGGCAGAACTCCACCCTCTCTTGGAGGAGGGACCAGGCCTCACCTAGCCTTGCTCGCTCCGCCGCTATGGCGGCTTCCTCCCTGGTGAGCTCGCCCTCCACCTCGCCAAGAGCTTGCAGGGCCCGGTTGACGATGACCCGGCGGCGAGCCACTCGCGGCTCCCGCCGCACCAAGGTTCCCGCACCACTGCCAGGTGCGGAGGCCTCGATCCTTGTCGAGGCGCCCGAGGCCTCCTGCCTTGGGCTCACCGCCGCTTCTGGAGCGGCCAGGGGGCTTATGGGGGCGCCTCCCCTGTTGCCCGCTTCAAGGGCTCTCTGGGGGCTGGGCGTTCTCTCGCCCCCAGTTCCGGCGCTTGTGGGCTCCGGAGGCCCCTCTGCCTCCTGCTCCTCAGGGGCGCCACCTGCCCCTTCTGTGGCGGCCGCGTCCGCCGCGGCCTCGGTCGCGTCGGCCCCCTCGAGGGAGCCTCCTCCTCCTCCCCTGGAGGAGAGTGGCCGCCCTGGTTGGTGACGGCGGCGCCGCTCCTTCAACCTCCTCAGCCACGCGGTGCGCCACCACGGGAAGGGTCACCACCCGAGACGACGATGGCGCCGCCTCTTCAGCCACCTCCTCTGTGCGCTGCTCCGCCACGGGAGGAGCTGTTGCCCGACCTGACGACGGCGCTGCCTCCTCCATCACCACCTCCGCGCGGCGCTCGCTCGCGGGAGGAACAGATGCTTGCCGCGGCTCGCCCGCCGCAGGCGTCTCCGCTGAGGCGCTGGTGGTCTCTCCAATCTTGCAGAGCCGCCGCCTCTTTGGCGCCGCAGGTTCCCTGAAAGAAAGGCAAGTCTGAGGTCCTTCAAGGGGATCTCCGAGAAGTGAAGCAGCAAAGAAAAAGAAGAATGGAGACTTACTCGTCGGCCATCACCCACACCCTCTTCTTCACCCTGGGTGGCTGGGTGTTGCTTGCTCCGGCCTCCTCTGGAGGCACCCTTGCTTCCTCGCGAGAAGCGCTCCTCGCTGTCGCGGCGCTTCTATCGTGGACAGCCTTGGAGCGGGGCTCGCTGCACCCACCCCCGCCGCCGCTCGTCTCCTTCTCCTCCTCGACGCGCTTGGAGCGAGCGACGTAGAAGGCACCCTCCTCATCGCTGGAGGAGAGCACCTGGAGGTCCACGTCGGCGGGAATGCTCCTCGAGGAGCTGACGGAGCCTCTCGAGGGGTTGGCGCCCCTCGCCACTTCGTCCTCGCCAACAGGGCTGGCGCCTGTCGACGCCTCGTCCCCGCCCACAGAGCTGGCGCCCCTCGAGGCCTCGCCCTCGGTGGGTGCGTCCTCGGCTCCCGAGTCCTCTCCAGCCTCTTCAGCCTCCTCCTGCTCCAGGGGCACATCCATGCTCTCCGGTTCCGCCGCCAACGGGTTGGGGCGGGGCCCGCGGTGGCCCACGGGTACTATTCCCCACTCGTCGAACACCGGCATGCCCCGGCGATGCTCCGAGATGCTCTCCTCGGCAAAGGCGATGAGCGGCCGTGCGTCGTCTTGGGCAGGCAGCGGGATTGTTGTCTTGGAGACGAAGAGCACCCCCAGGACTTGGCTCAGCACCTCAGGCCGGAGGCTGTCTCGGCTCAGCCTCATCGCGTCCGTCTTGTCCTTGTAGCTCCACATCGGCTCAGAGTGCCATTGGAGGGGGGCAATCCGGCGCCTCAAGAAGTCTCTGGCCACCATCTGGCCGGTGACCCCTGCCTCGCGGATACGCTGGATGTATGTGTACACCGCGTCAAGATTTCGGTCGGTGAACTCTGCACTCCCCCAGCGCGCCCACTTCGCCGGGGGCCCCTCAGGCACCTCCAGGAGGGGGTTCCTCATCTTAGCGTCGACGAAGAGCCACCGCTCGCGGAAGCCGTCCACCTTCTTCGTCACCATGGTGATGGCATTCTCACCGCGCCAAGCGATGGGGATGTAGTTCTCGCTCCTGGCGGCGGCGATGCGGAAGGAGACGCAGCCGAGGTGCTCGCCGGCGGCGCTGCTCCGAAGGGAGTAGAAGCTGCGGAAGAGCGCCACCGAAGGGCGAATGCCGATGTAGGCCTCGCAAAGGTAGGCGAAGATGGAAAGAATGAGAATGGAGTTGGGGTGGAGATGGAGCAAGTGGATCTGATACGTCTCCAGAATCGCCAGAAGGAAATCAGAGAATGGCGGTACGAGGCCAGCATAGAGAGTGTGGAGGAAGATGGGGTAGAACTCATCGGCGAGCCTGCTACCGCTTGGCCTCATCTCGGTGGCCCCTTGCTCGTTGGAGTCCGCCGCCACCAGGTGACGCACTTTGGCTATCGCCGCCGCGGAGACGCGGGTCGGCGGCATCGCCGCCGTGAGGGCCGCACCGCGCAACGCCGCCGCCGACGCGCCGGCCGACGAGCCGGCCTGCACCGTGGCCTTGCCCTTCGCGTCGGTGCCCGCTCTCTTGGGTGCCATCGCTCGCCGGAGAGGAAGAAGACAACCGTGGAGAAGGAGCGCTCTGGGGAGAAGAAATCGTTTGGAAGAAGTGGGCGGCGGAGTAATGGGAGAAGTGACGGGCGCAGTCTGCGCGCCTAGACTTTATTGACCGGGCGCCTGGTCGTGGCGGGTCCCACCACGACGCCCATTGAAGCCGAGGAGATCATGGCCGCGGGCGCAACCGTCGCGCTCCACGTGTCGCGGCCCTGGCAGGCTCTGTTGGGCCCTCGACGCTTCGCCTCCGTCGGCAACTCCGGCGTGCCCATCGTGGGCCCGGGGGCTACTGTCGGCACAGTGGAAACCAGGGTACCACGGGCCGGCCTGCCAAGGCCCAAGGGACTCTTCGGTCTGATTTCCGCTAAGGACCAGGCTCTCAGCCTGTAGAGGCTCTCCAAGCCTGTCGAGTCTCGACAGGGGATCTCTCCACAAGAAGGCGCCCCAAGGCGCCACCAGGATTTCGGCTAAGGACTAAGCCGCGAAGCTTGCCGAGGCTTTTTCGCCTCGGGAGGCTTCCTTCCTCTCGAGTCAGCTCTGCCTCCGCGGCAGAGCGCACATGGGCTCTGCGCTTCCCGCAGAGTCACTGGCGCGCCAAAGCGCGATGACGCCAGCGCCCCAGTTGCCGTTCTGATGAATAAAGGGGTCAACAAAGCGGCACCACGCAAAGCGGACAACGAGGCTTGCCACTTTGGTGATAAGGAGACCGCCTGCAGCTACGCTCCAACGGCGACGTCACCGCGGGACCCGTTCCACGTCTGCTACGCCAGCCCACCGTCCTGGCTGGACGGTGCCTCTTTTCAGCTTTGGTGACGCTGCTCCCCTGCCGTGGACCGCGTCCATGGGCTCTACCTTTATGGTGGACTTCACCTTTATGGTGCACCGTGCCTCCTCCTTCGTCGGGATGTGGCAACCCTTCCCGCCCAAATGTTTGGGCGGAAGAGGACCAAGACGACTATAAAAGGAGGGAGGGCACTCCCGTGCCAAGGGTTGGGTTTTAGATCTAAGTTCACCCCCTGGTTCAGTTAGGGTTTTTAGCCATTGTAGCCACCTCGAGCTCCACAGGCTCTCCCTGTACTGAAAAACCTCTACAAGCAATACAGCCAAGCAGGACGTAGGGGCTTTACCTCCACAAGAGGGCCCTGAACCTGGGTAATACTGTGCGTCCCCTCTCTGCAGTGTTCCCCTCCGACGAGCCCGACGAGCACCGTCGCCGTGGAACGTTGGAGGTTGTTTGACTCCGTGTTCAGCCCCTTGCTCGATTCTTACCCCGTGAGATACGCCCGGTTCCTGGGCCTATTCTCCGACAGTCGTCCCGATGGACGTGGACGTTGGGAGCAGGCCGCTGAACCCGGGGACTGCTCCGCAGGACCCGGGGACTGCTCTGCAGGACCCGGGGACTTCCATGGATGTCTCGTGTGTTACGTCGGACGCAAGAACAGAGTTGGAAAATTGGAAAGCCGCTTGGCGGAACTCGGGAATCCTTTGGGAGGACTCGGGGACTAGTCAGTTTATATCGGATGTTGTTATGTCGGTTGAGGCCATGGAGGTCGATGAGCCTGAGCTCGGAACTCGTCCGGTACCGACATGGGCCCAACCCATCATGACATTCATGCTGGATGGCAGTTTACCGAGTAATGAGGTCTCGGCCAGGCAAATCCAGAGACGATCCAAGTCATTCACCATCATCAACCGAGAGCTATACAAGAGAAGCGTGACCACCGTGCTTCAGCGGTGTGTCGAACCAGAGGAAGGAGAAAAGATCCTCCGAGATATTCAGCAGGGAGAGTGCGGTCATCACGCCTCTTCTCGAGCCATTGTGGCCAAAGCATTCCGATATGGGTTTTACTGGCCGAGTGCTCTGCAGCAGGCAGAGGACATAGTCCGAAAGTGTGAAGGATGTCAGAGATTTGCAAACAAGATTCACAAGCCGACGTCTGCACTCAAGACTATTCCCATCACTTGGCCATTTGCAGTGTGGTGTTTGGATATGGTGGGACCGTTCAAGCCAGCCCGAGGTAACATGACTCACATATTGGTGATGGTGGACAAGTTCACCAAATGGATCGAGGTAAAACCAATAAGAAAGTGTGATGGCCGTACAGCTGTGTCGTTCTTAAAGGATATTATCCTGAGATATGGGCACCCACACAGCATCATCACTGATAACGGCACAAATTTCGCCGAGGGAGACTTTGCTCGGTTTTGCCAAGAAAAGAGAATCCGACTAGACCTGGCGTCGGTCGCACACCCGCAGTCGAATGGGCAAGTGGAAAGATCAAACGCTCTGGTCTTATCCGGCATAAAACCCCGGCTAATCGAGCCACTGTTACGTGCTCCGGGGTGTTGGCTGGACGAGATCCCGGCAGTACTGTGGAATCTACGGACTACACTGAATCGCTCTACCGGCTATACGCCATTCTTCCTGGTCTACGGAGCAGAGGCAGTTCTGCCAACCGACATAGAGCACGACTCGCCGAGAGTTGCTTTATATACCGAGTCAGAGGCAAGAGAAGCCCGAGAGAACGATGTCGATTTGCTCGAGGAAGCACGAGAGTTGGCATTGTCCAAATCAGCGATATATCAACAGAATCTCCGACGTTATCACAGTCGGAGGGTGAATCCTCACAAGTTCCGAGAAGGAGACCTCGTGCTTAGGCTTGTGCAGCGCACCGCCGGGATGCACAAGCTATCACCTCCGTGGGAGGGACCATTTATCGTGAGCAAAGCTTTGAGCAATGATGCCTACTATCTTATAGATGCTCAGAAACAGGTGAAGAACAGGATGCACCGATCCGGAGAGGAGACCAAACGCCCTTGGAACGTAGCTCTTCTCCGCCCTTTCTATTCTTAAGGACCCACTGTATGTATCTCGAAACCCAGAAAGGAAATGTCGGCACCCCGAGAAGAGACTCGGGGACTGCCTTGTTGAAAAAATCTGTGTTTACCCTTGTATTTACTTCCTTGTGTCGGATGGCTCTAAAAACCGTATCACCATGTCTGTAAGTATTGTGTGCTGTGTTCTCGTGATCTTGTGACTCGACTGCCTGACACCGAGAAAGGTAGGCAAGAGCAAAGGTTACCAGGCGCAGTACACAAGAAAACCGACTCGGGGACTCGGTACAGGAGCGATTCGGTTTCCTTTTTTAAGTAATGTGTTTGTGTTGGATGGCTCTAAAAACTGTGTCGCCATGTCGGTAAGTATTGTATGCTGTGTTCTCGTAATTGTGTGACTCGACTTCCTGACACCGAAAAAGGTAGGCAAGAGCAATGATTATCAGGGGTAGTAAACAAGAAAACCGACTCGGGAACTCGGTCCAGGAGCGATTCGGTTTCCTTTTTTAATAAGCTTATGTCAGATGGCCTTGGCTACTTTCCCAAGTTTCTAACTACTGTATGCTATGCAACGGTCGTTTTGTGACTCGACTGCCAATACACCAAAAATGGTAGGCAAGAGCAGAGATGGCAGAGGTATAGTTAACAAGAAATTGAACTCGGGAACTCGGTTCAATGCGATCCGGCATACGGCCAAACTTGTTAAAACATGCAAATTAAAAAGTCAAGTGTCAACCATAAAAAGTGCAAGGTATATATTACATCTGCACCCGGCATTCCGGGAATTTAACGAATTAAGTTTATTCTGAAAAGTTTAAGCAGCAGCATCCGAGGTCTTTCGGGCAGAAGGAGAGGCTGGAGTCTCGGTTGTAGTTTCCTCGGCTGTGGACTCGGTAGCAGTCCCGGCGGCTGACTCGGGTGGAGTGTCGGCTTCGATTTCTTCATCGACGGCCTCTTCTGCTTCTTCGTCATCGTCAACCGGGATCTCCTCGGACTGAGGAACCCGGTCGCCAGCAACAAAGGAGTGTACCGGGGCGTACTGGATGAGGGCATGAGCAAATTCCTGACGACGCCGAATGTGATCCGGGTCGGTGAGCCACTGTGACCCATCGCGCAAGGTCTTGAGCTTGTCGAGATCGAGCTTCTCGTACCAGGATAGCACGTACATCATCGCCTCGTCTGCTCCGACTCGGGCGGCGGATGATCGCCAGTCATCAAGCCGTTCTTCGGAGGCCAACAAGCACGTGGCCAACTCGTCGACAACCATCGGGGCCTCGCACCCGGGCCAGAGAACGTTGTAGGCTCGGATGGCAGCGGTGAGGAGGTTCATCCCGATTGACCTCATTGGGACCAAGCGAGCCTTCAGAGCCACCAAGTGGGCATCCATATCCCACTCGGACGAGATCGGGCCACCTCGGATCTTCTCGAACCGGTGATCCGCAGCACTCTTGTCCGCAGCAGCCTTTGTGTGGGGGAAGCGCTCTGAGTAGGGAATGGCTAGCGCCGAAATAAGTTACAGATGAAGAAAGATAATAGAAGGAATAAAGGCAGAAGGGAAAGGAGGCTTACTGTCCATCTCGGAGTTGATCTTGGAGATGTCCACCAGCCACTGTGCGATCTTGGCCTGCAAAGTTTGAAGCTCGCTCTTGGCCGAGGTAGCCTCAGATTTGGATTCGGCAAGCGATTCCTTGAGTTTCCGAGTTTCCTCGACTCGGAGCCGCTTTTCCTCGGCAGCGCTCTTTTCCGACTCGGCGGCTCGACTCCGAGTCTCCTCCAGCTCGGCCTTCAGCCGGGACACCTCCTCCTGTCCTTTCGTTAGCTCGGCCTGGTGAGCAAGCTCGCGCTCCTTATGTGCGGCTGTGCCGAGGTAGCAAATGTCAGAGTGAGCAAATTGATGCAAGTGTTGGTGGAAGGGCAAAGTATGGCTTACACTCGGTTTCCGAGATCCGTTTCTCCAAGCCTTCAACCTTGAGTGCCGAATCAGACACCTGGTCCAACTTCGCCCGGAGCAGCTTGAACTTGTTGGAAAGCACCTTATGCTCCAGCAGCAACTTGCGGTGTATTTGTGTCCGCTTGGTCATGCAAGACTGAAAAGAAGAAATGTCAGTATGGTTGATGAAGATTCAGGCCGAGGTACCCTCACTCAACCGAGTCATCCTTACTCGGCCAAGCTCAGTCACTCAACCCGAATCTCGGGGACTGGAGATAGATGATATCCACATTAAAGAAAATGTAACCGAGTTATCTTGACTCGGCATCACTTACCGCAGTTGCTTGTTCGGCCGTGAGGAGAGCAGTTTTGGCTGCGGCCATCTTTTGGGCCACCAGACTCGGTCCCGCCGGATGCTCCGAGATGATTTGACCTGCTGGGGACCTCGAGCTCACTTCGCTCAGGTCGGCAGCATTCCAGTCCGTGTGGTAATGCTCAAGGGAGCCCAGACTTTGCCCGCTCGAGGTTTTTAAGGGGCCAAACCCCCAACTAACTGCAGAGGTCTGGGCGCTGGTCATCGCTGTGGCCGATCCGGACGGTTCTTGGAGAACTATTCGGCGCTCCGGGTTAGGCGGCAGGTCCTTGGCAGCGGTGGCCTTCTCTGGAGCTTTCCCGGTTGCAGTGGACGTTTTCCCGGCCGCGGCGGGGGCAGCTTGGTCTGCTGTTGTTCCGGCTGTGCCAGGTGCAGTTTTCCTCGGTGGAGTTTTCCCGGCCGTAGCGGGCGCGGGTGCCTTCTGTTTCTGATGCTGCTGCTGCTGCGGAGAAGATGGCTGTGGCGGCTGTGTCGGAGCTGGCTGTGGCTGCGGTTGCGGCTGCGGTATCTCATGTTGCTGTTGCGGTTGCTGTTGCGGTTGCTGTTGTTCTTGCTGTTGCTGTTGTTGTGGCTGTGGCGGTTCTTGCTGCGGCTGACTCGGATGTGCCGAGTCTTCTGGAGCCGCAGTCTTCTCTATTTCGGGGGCCGACGTGCTGGCCCCGAGATTCCTGGTGAGGCCGGTCGCCTCCGACTCGGTGTCACCGGTCCCGGATCCCGGAACCGTTGGAGGCACTATCGGGCTGGTCCGTGGCGGACTCGGCAGCCTTGTGTCGTCCGGCCGAGGCGGTGTCGGAGTCCTGACAGGATCCGAGTCAGTGGGCTCGGTTGGAATCTCCAGAGGAGTGGAGCTGCAAGGCAAAGAAGCAGAGTGTATTGTCAGAGGGAGAAAAGTAAATACGGCTAAGCATATAAGGTTATGTCGGTGAAAGGGGAATCTCACCCCTTAGTGACGGGGCGCTCGCGGTGCTTCGCTGCAGTCTTTACCCGCCGCTGCTTCTTCGCGGGAGCGCCGGATGTTCCGGCACCGGCGGTCGCTGCTGCCGGGCGTTTCCGAACTGCGCCCTTGGATCCCACGGCGAGGGGCTCCACGTCGAGCACCTGGTCGTCCGCGTCAGCTGGGGGCGAGGGCACCGGGTAAGAGAATGCAATCGGGAGAGGGTCATGTACCTCTAGAATTTGACAGTCATCATCATCATCATCCGACCAATCTCGGACGCGAGCCTTACCGGTGACAGGAACTGAGCCGACATCAGGGATCGGCATGTTGTCTTCGTTATCCGGGTCCTCCGAGTCAGCTTCGACCCGGTCTGGACCCCATTTGGCAGCAGGATCCCGTCCGTCCTCCCTCTGTTGCCGCCCGAATCTCTGAACGATGGAAACGGAGAAAGATTAAGGCCAAGTATAAAAAGGGAACCGACTTAAGAGTTTACATCGGCAGGAAAGTTACGTCGGTGCAAGTCATTTACCTGGGGTGGAAGGTTGCTCCGGCTGTGGGGTTCTTTGCCCCACTCCCAATCCTCCGCCATCTTCGTCCGAGCTATGGCTTTGACCCGCTGCCGGATCTGGGCCTTGCTCAGCTCGACAGTGCTTATCCGAGTCGGATCAAGAGGGCCACTCATGTGGCAAATCTTGTGGACTCGGCGCTGAAGGGGTGAGACCCGGCGGCTAATGAATGTCGCCAACAGATCGTCAGCAGTCAATCCTTCTGCTCGGAGTTGTCCTACGACTTTATGGATCTGGTTGACCTCGACCTCTTGGTCGGTTGGATTGTACCCCCAATTGAGTTGCGCTGTAGGGGGGCCGATGACGAAGTTCGGCAAGTTGATCTTATCGACGTCGGTCGAATTCTTGATATAGAAAAAGGAGCGCTGCCATTTCCGGCATGACTCCAAGCCGTTGATCCGGGGGAAGATGGAGCCGCGCCGAGGCGTGACGGTGGCGGCCCCGCACTGGGTCATCATCTTGGGGGCGGCCGGGTCGGCAGGAATCGGAATGACCTGCTTCCGGAATCCGAAGTACTTGGACCACGCGCGGACGCTGGCCTTGAGACCGAGATAGCCCTCGGTGAAGGAGACGAAGGAGGATAAGGTGGTGATGGCATTGGCCGGTAGGTGGTGAGGCTGAAGACCGAAACTGTCGAGAAAGTTTCGGAAGAATACGCTGGCGGGTAATCCGAATCCCCGCTCAAAGTGTGCGACAAAGACGACGTATTCGCCGTCCCGGAGACTCAGCGCAGTCTCGGTGCCCAGCATTCGGCACTCTACTCCGGGCGGAACCCGTCGAGTCCGGACTAGCCAATCTAACTCGGCTCTTCCGACATCGGAACCTTCCCAGGAGGCCCGAGTGGATCCCTCCACTGTGGTCTCTTCAACCGAGTCGATTACCTCGAGGGCGGCGCTGTCCGACATACTGGTGAAAGGTTACCGAGATCTGCAAAGAAAGGTTCACCGTCGGTGAGCGATGTGTGCCGTAGTGAAAACAGAGAGAAAAAGGGAGGAAAATATGCGAAGAGGCGAACAAGTTCTTGATCTAGAAGAGAAGCGAAGAGGAAGGAAAGTAATGCTATGGCGGCTAAGACATCGGCGGCACGCCACGACCACGGCCGTGGGATCATCGGCGGTGCGCATTGCGGCGGCGGTGAAGAAACACAGGGCGAAGAAATAGAGGAAGAAGAAGGACAGAGAGAAGAGGAAGAACTTACCGCTGCGAGGTGCTTATGCGGCGGCGGCGAGGAATGCAACCGCAGCGTCCTGCGCGTCATCCGGTGGCGGCTCGTCGGCATGCGTGAATCCGTGCGGCGGCGGCAGGCTCCGCGCTCTGCGTGCACTGGAAAGCGAGGAGAACGAGGAGGCGAGGGAGAAGATGAGTGAATGTGGGGAGGGGGAAAAGATTTGCCCCGCTCCCCCTATTTATTTACGGCAGAGGAGATCATGGGTGCGCGATCCGCTGCGCGCGATCTCGTAACGGACGGGGAGTTACGTCCCCACGATCTGTGGCACGATTCCCCTTGCGGCTTAACTGCCGCACGATCTGTCCCACGATGGGCCACAGGAGGCCAACGGTCCAAGGGCGGTACACGCGATCGGGCGAGACCCGAGGAGACGCACGCACGGTCAAGGGTGCACTCAAGTGCTTACGTGGGCACAGTGGCCAAGACGACCGACGTCACACAGGTGGCACGCATGCCTGTGGCACGTCCATCCGTGCACAAAGACCGAGGCGTCAGGCAGAGATGCTCTGCCACGTAGGGAACCGACGACTCGGAGGAGTCATGGGGTTTCATCCCGTAAGTCGGAATGATCCGACGCAATATGAAATATGAAGTTGGGATACATAGTGTTTTCCGACATATGAGTGTCGCCGGCATATGTTATGTCGGAGGTCAACTAAGGATGCTGATTTCGGGGTAAACCTGCCGTGGCCCTCCATCCGAGGCTGCAGGACCGCGCCAGCTTCGGGGACTAATGTCGGGGGGCAACCCCCGGATATGGGCAAGGCGTCGATATAAGGGTTGACTCGGTGTTGATCGGGTCACTGAAACCGACATAACTGTACCGGCTTACTCGGAGCTGGCCGGGTCATAATTAACCGACATATTGTTATGTCGGATCGTGCGAGTTATATGTCGGATCGTTCTTTGTTCTTCTTGTGTGCAGGGAAGGCGAAACCGAGTTACAGGGAATTCGGCATGCCTGTGCCGGATAAGGAGGCTTACTCGGACCATGGTCAAGGCGCAGGTCTTGTCCCTACAATCACGGGTCAGGACGCAGAGCCACTTGCACGATGGGACGAGGCCACTTGACCAGAGTGATTGACCTCCATGCCGCTGACCGAAGCGGTACCAGGGAGCAGTGCGTTGGAGGAGACAGATGGGACGTGCCACGGCGCGGTGACAGAAGCGGTCAGAGGACCGGGCGTGGCTACAGTCCGGGCTACGCCAGCACTGATGTCAGCCCTAACTTGTGCCCTGGGCTTCCCTTTATAAGGAGCACCAGGGGCTCCTCTTACGGGGACGCATGCACGCATACTTGCCTCGAGCATACGCATTTGAGCATTTCTTTCATAGTCAGTAGAGAGCTAGAGAGAGCTTCCGAGACTCGGTTGGAGGCCTAGATCGTGCTATTCTTCTATCCAGCTCAAGGAGGAAGATTGTAAATCACTAGTAGATCATATATACAGATCGAATAGGCAGGAGTAGGGGTGTTATCTCCTCACGAGAGCCCCGAACCTGGGTAAAATCGCGTGTGTTAAGTTCTTTGTGTGCGTGTTTGTGCGTACAAGCCCTCCCCGGGTGCCTCCAGCGTCCATCGGCCCCACACATCAAGCCATCCTATGGCATCTGCTGTGACACCACCACGACAGTATGGTTGTGCTGCGTCCACCAGAGGCTAGCAATTTTATCGTGAATTAATCATAATGGGCTGTTCTAGGCCTGTTTGGGCTTGGTCCCATGTTGCACATGAGGTTGAGCCTTTAATTTCTTTGTCTAATGGCCGGCTAAGGGGGGGGGGGGGTTCTGACCCCTGCTAGCCCCTCCCCCCCCCTGGATACGCCCCTGCTCCATGCAATTTGTTTTTTGCGGAAGCAATGCATTAACAAAAGAAATCGGCTGATGCATGTACTCCGTTTATTGTTCATTTGAAAAAAAATCCTACAAATTATAAAATGTGATCTCGCACATACATTGTCTAATTATTTCGAAAAATTATGCATATTTCACAAAGGTAAATATTGCGCCATTATATTAGTGGCGGAACAAAAAAGATAAAAGATTGTTCGACCATTTTTTTTAAACATTCATGATGTAAAACGTTATGGGTGAAAAAATAGATACACGGAAAAAATGAACACTTCACCACGAACAAAAGTCTTGAAGAATCAGATAGGAGTATATAATTTATAGTTGTTTTTTTAGAAATTTGTAATTGGTGATGTCAGTTTGTCTTGTAGCTAGGTTAAAATATTGAAACTCTGCACGCAAAAGGTTGTTATATACTCCCTCCGTTTCTTTTTACTCTGCATATTAGACTTGTCTGAAGTCAAACTCGCTAAAGTTTGATCAAATTTATAGGAAAAAAATATCAACATTCGTAGTATCAAACCAATGTCATTCGATTCACAATGAAATATAGTTTTATATTATATCAATTTGATATTGGAAATGTTGGTATTTTATTTTGTATCCTTGGTCAAACTTTAAAATGTTTGACTTAAGACAATCCTAATATGCAGAGTAAAAAGGAACGGAGGGAGTACGTAGTATGAACCATTGGATTTACATGTCTTCATCTTCACCTCTCTCTTAATTATTTCACTGGCCATCATCCTAGCAATTCGAACGGATATCTCTGTTCAACTATCGATGGCTAATTGCATCTACACATCGATGGCTACTCCGCATCACAGTCCATCATCAACGTCATCTCCAGCAGAACTGCCTAAAACAAAGCCTGTATGTAAAAGCAAAGTAGGGGGCGATGTCGAGGGATAATCTCGGCAGTGCCCCTTCATGAGGGACTTGGGTTTACGGAGAACATCATGGCGCAGGTGACACCGGCGGTTAACAAGAAGAACAAGAACTCACCGGAGTTTGGATCTTTGTTGATCTCGTGGCTTACAAAGCTTGCCGTATGGCTATGGTGGCGATGCGATCTGAGAGCGTACCCTCTACCCGGCGGCTCCTCCCAGCCTTTATAGTAGGCTGGATCTCGGGTGTCCTTGACCGGGTAGGTTACAGATTCTAAGGGCTAACCCTAAACCTAACTGACTTAGTAATAAAAGCCTGACATCACCTTTTTCATGGGCCTGGGCCGTCCCACAAACGGGCTACCCGACAGGCCTTTCGAGTAACAGCTACCAGGTACCCGACGGGCGGGACCCAATAACCGTATCCATGTCAGTAGCCCCCGAGTCTTCAGGTAATTCGCAGAATTGGGTGGAGACTCTAACTCAAATATCCAACAATTATGCCATTTTCGTTCAATTTTTTAGATAACCGAAGATCATTACCCGAGTCCAGAAAATACATCAGAGCAGGCTTTTTTCGTGACTAGTGGGGATATCGCTTAGCGAGCCTGGAGCACTCGACGGATCGGGTCCAGTTAACTGCACTCGGGCAAAACAATGCTAAGCTACATCATGTTTGAGTCCCCGGACTCGAACCCGGAAAAGGCAAGTATAATCAGATTCACGCCGCGGAGACCTTACAGAATCTGACTCCTGCAATGTGTTTGGTATCCAACGCATCCGTCGGGATTTTCTTCACACCGTAGGCACAGAATTTTTCTGAGTACTCGCAGTCTGAGGCGAGTCCCAGGCCATCGGAACGGATCCGATGGTCTTAACTTCACGTCGGGAACTGCAACTTGTCGAGTGCGATCACTGACCCGTAAGTGGGTAAAGCCTGCCCAGGATACAGTCGACTGGAGCATGGTCGCGTGGTGTTGAATATAGAACTCAAAATATGAGCTGGAGGTTTTAAGACGCCATGAATGACGTTGCCTCTGGGCCCGAGATGGGACGTAACACTGGTGACCACTGTCAGAGCCTTGACCGCTTGACACGGCAGCCCAGCGACGGATTGACCGCTCATCGCACAAAATACGGAGCGGCACCCTTGATCCCCACGCTGGCGGGGTAGTGGAGAGCGCCGGTTCATTTCCTGGTCGACGCGTGGACGGATCGATACGGGGCTCGCGAAACAACCGCACGATCTACGGCCAAGATCGACCTCCATGGCCGCAATAAGAAGGGGAGGAAAGCCCTCATCCTCTTCATTCTCGCCATTGTCCTGCTTCTTCCTTCTTCCTCGTCTCTCCCAGCCGATCCAATCTTCTCCTTTCGTTCTTCGCCATGGGCAAAGGAAAGAAAGCCACCTCCGCCGGCGACAATGCTCCGCCGAAGAAGATGAAGGGAGACTGGGAATCTTCCACGATTTCTGAGCGCCATCTCGCCAGCTTGAGGGCCGACGGCCGTCTTTCGCCGGCGGCGAGCGGAAAGGTGCGATGCGCCGGAAATGAGGTAATCCCCATTCCTCGCGCCAGCGAGCGTGTTGTGTTTGTGGATTTCTTGACCCGCGGGTTGTCCTTTCCCCTGCACGAATTCGTCCGGGGCCTGCTGTTTGCATACGGCGTGCAACTGCACGACCTCACGCCGAACAGCTGACGAGGAGTGGACTCGGCAAATCCCAAGGTTGTACACCCCGGGTTGATTGAGGGGGAGAGAGAGAGAACGTTGGTGGCTGTGACGGCTAACAGGGGGCGAGTTTTACCCAGGTTCGGCCCCTCGAGGTGAGGTAAAGACCTACTCCTGCTTGTCTGGAATTATTGAGGTGGCTACAATGGCGAGATGCAATCTCGCTAGGGTTTGCTTGCTAGTTGCTTGACCTAGACGACGCACCCTCCTGGCCTTTATATCACAGGCCAGGTCTCGGGTGGACGGTGCAGATTGCACGTTACAAGATAAGGAGAACTCTCATCGGCCTAACCGACTACTTGGGCCACCCGGTATACTTCATGGGCTTCAATGGGCTTCACTTGGCGTGACCCAGGTATCACCACCGTGGGGCACCTGAAAGGTAGCCCCACGACAGTAGCCCCCGAGTGCTTAGTCGAATCGCAGAGTCGAGTAAAGGACTCCTTCCTCCGGGCACGCCACCTGACTCCTTCGCAAGCCAATCCTCGGCCGCTACTGTCTTGAATAATCGAGTGTGCTTCATGATCTTCTTGACTCGCCAGCTTTCGACTGTCGTTGTCCTTAATCATCGGGTGCGCGAACAGCGCTCCCGATGGGAGTAGCCCCCGAGATTAAGCTGAATTGCTTGCAATTGAGGTTAAACTCAATTTTTCTTCAGTCGAAAAGCCCGCTCCCGATGGGAGTAAAAAGATGACTCGAAATGCCCAAGTCAAAACTGGCCTTGCTCAACTTACTTTGTACTCGGCCCTGCTGGCCTACGGGATCGACTTAAACTCAGCTCTGAAAGCTTACTGGTTGGAGTCCACTCGAATGATGAATTTCGGGTGTCATCAGCTTTGTAAAGCTTACTATGTATTTGTCTCACTCGAATGGATTATCGAGTCGACTCAGCTCTCAGAGCTTACTGTTCCTTGTTGCACTCGAAGAACTGTCCGGGTGCTCCATCGGCCCGTTGGCTTACTTGATACGCTTCCGCTGATGACGTCAGGGCTGACGTTTTCGGCGTGCTCTGCGTCCGATGGGACGTAACAGAGTGGTCCCGGTGTCAGTGTTGACTGTTCTGACCGTTGGGCGCGAAATTTTCGTGGCATGATGATGGCGCCTCGATTCCCGCGCGTAGTGGGCGGCGTGGCCGGCGACGGTTGCTATCTCCGCGCGACGCGTGGACGGCCAGATGTTGCCTCGAGTTGCGGCTTCGTGGAGGACGGCCAGGATGAGCTGACCCCGCGGTACATAATCTCCACCGCGGTGGGGAGCAGCTCACGCCTTCCTCATTTCGCCGCCATCTCATCTGCTTTCTCCTCCAGTGTTGTTCCTCCATTGCTGCCCTTGCGCCCAGTTCACCAGATACTCTCTCCTCCTCCGCTAGCACCATGGGCCAGAAGAGGGTGAAGGGAGCAGAAAGCTCCGCCGCCGGCGACGACGCCGGGATGAAGAAGCTGGAGGGCGACTGGGGGAAGTCGTCCGTGAAGGCGGCGGAATTGGACGCCCTCCGCGAACAAGGGTTGCTGCCGCCGACGAGCACGGCGACGACGCGCGCCCCCGGTAAGGATGTGATCCCCTCTCCTCGTGATGGGGAGCGCGTGTGCTTCGTGGAGTTCCTTCCGCGAGGCTTCGGGTTCCCCATCCACGATTTTGTTCGTGGTCTTCTCTACGCTTATGGGATTCAGATGCATGATCTGAATCCCAACAGCGTATTGAACATTGCGAGCTCATTGTGTTATGCGAGTGCTTTTTGGGGATCGCACCCAACTGGAACTTGTGGAAGTCGCTCTTCATGGTGCGACGGATGGTGGGGCGGTCGAAGCAGCCGTTCCCCGTGGGCGGCTTCGGAATCCAGCTGCGCGGCGACACAAGCTTCTTCCAGCTGAAGAAATCCGACTCCGTCAAAACTGGCGGAAGAAATGGTTCTACATCAAGTGGGACCAAGAAGGCCTTCCCGAGTTCGCCGCTGATCGAGCTCTGCGGAGGACCAAGGCCTGGTCGCACCCTCTGTTAAAGGAGGACAAGGAGTCGACCAAGCCACTGCTGGCGCTGCTCCGCGGGTTGCTGACGACGCTCGGACGCGAGACAGGTGGCATTCACCTTATCGCAACTTTCCACAAGCTGAAGGTCCAGCCGCTGAGTCGACGCCAGCCAATGTGGGAGCTTGCAGTCGACACCGCGCTTGATGACGCGCAGATCGCGACTAAGGTGAAGAACATCACCAGCCTTCGGGCCGCCGATCCATGCAACGTTAGCTGCCCAGTCGAACCATATGGGCCAAACAATCCCGTGCCCGAGGTAAGCACCTTGAATTCTCTTTGCTTTGCTTTAGTCTACTGTTTTTCTTGACTCACTTTTCTGCTCGCTGCTCGTCAGGATCGAAGGGCCTATGTGAGCCTTCCTCCGCTGATGGAGAATGGACCTCACGATGAGGCCACAGTCGTCGAGCAGGACGACGATGACGATGAACTCCCTTCTGCTCACTCGCCGAATGAGGAAGCAGAAGAGGATGACGAAGACGAAGAGCCGCTGCGGAAGCGGCTAAGACGAAGGAATGTCGACTCCACCTCGGGGTCGTCTCCGTTGAAGGAGGTGGTTGCGGAGGACAAGGAAGCCCGCGACTCATCCTCCGATGCGGATGAGCCGGTTGACCCGCTGTTCGTGTCTCCACTGAATTCAGCGCCGCCCGCTGGGTTTGGAGGAATGGCATCTCCTCCCATGAGCAGCGAGGATGAAGATGTCACCAGGTAAGCCTCTGCGAGTACGCCTTTTTGTCCTTGTTCTTCTTTCGACTCCTCGGACGCTTGTCTGAAGTTTTGCTTCTTTACACAGCCATCACACTGGTGGGGATGGCTCTTCGCCTCGAGAAGAGGAACATCAATCTGCGGCTGTCCCGGAGCGAACCACTGGGGCACCCGAAGAGGCGGCTGAGACCAACAATCCCTTGACGTTGAAGACGTCGACCTCCAAGGGGCCAGAAAAAACTGCTGCCGCGACTGCAGTAGATGCTGAGCTGCTTGAGCATGTAAGTGTATTCTGTCTTAGCCTTGCAATTTCTTGTGTCGGGTGCGCGAACAGCGCTCCCGATGGGAGTAGCCCCCGAAGATGTGCGTGACTAGGATAGTCGGGCACAGATTGACACTTTTGCTTCTTTGCACAGCCGTTTTGTCGTCAGCTGCTAGAGGGAGCCACAGCCTTCATGCGGATGGAGAAAGAGGGAGGTCGACTCCGCACTGCTCTGGAGCAAGCCAACAGTGAGTATTAACCTTCTGCATTCGAGAGGTGTATCGACTATCTTGTTTTTGACTTTGATCCGGTGATTCACAGGCGAAAAGGAGACTCTGGCGAGGCGGGTCGCCGAGCTGGAGAAGTCCCTGGGTGCAGCTCAAGAGCGTGAGCAAACCCGGGGTGAATTAGAGAAAACCCAGGTTGAACGCTTGCTCGGACTCGCCCATGCGATCGGAGGTAAGTATCTCGG